>JAJDFF020000687.1:0-10005 GCA_021527025.2 Geoglossum cookeanum | reverse complement strand
GGGTTGAACCTGGGAGAAATGAATAAACTGCTAATGAAGAAAGTGGAGGAGCTGACCTTGTATTTGATTGAACAGGAAAAAAAGAACAAACAACAAGAGGATCAAATCAGCCAACTAAGTATACAAATGAAAGCCATATTAAAGCAATTGACAGATGTTAAGAATTAATAAACAACCCCTAATTTTATCCTCTTTGAAATAAATTTTTATGAAGAAAATACTTTTATTTATCTTTTATATTTTTTCGCTTGCTATGACAAAGGCTTATTGTCAAAGTGGTGATCTAAGTTCATTTATTCCGGCGGCTCCTCAAAAGTCAAGTTCAACAACTAATTACGGGGCAGATTATTATACAGGACGGCTTAATTACAGTGCTCCTTTAAGCAATGTTACCATAAGTGGAATAAACTTTCCGATTTCGCTGAATTATACTACTAACGGGGTTAAAGTACAGGATATTTCTGGGGTTACCGGCTTGGGATGGTCTTCTTCACTCGGAGGAAGTATAAGCAGGGACGTTCATGGGTTACCGGACGAGCAATATAACGGTTATTGTGGTACGAATAGAATGGGGGGAAGGAACTACGAAAAGCTTACTAAGGAATATTTGCAAAATGTAGCCAATGGAGACTGGGATTCGCAACCCGATAAGTTTTATTTTTCATTTTTAGGGTTTACGGGTTCGTTTGTATTAGACCCTGATGGTAAACCTGTACTTCAATCAAAGCAAACAGGAATAAAAATTGACTATTGCCCTTTTAAGCGAAATCAATCACCTTCATTAGGAATTTGGATTTTAAGGGATCAGCAGGGAAATCGGTATTATTTTGAAAGAACACAGGTTATGTCATGTGTTCAGCATGGTCTTACAAAAAACCAAAACTTAGGATACACTTCTGCATGGAACATCACTAAAATTATAACGGCGAATAACCAGGAAATTGATTATACCTACTCAAGCGGGTCGTTGACTCAATATACAAACTATTTAAATATTCGACGAATCGACAGAAACGTAAGTGGAGGAGCAGCAACATTAAGTTGTCTGGAAAATAATCGGAACGGAGACATTACCTATAATGAAAATATTGACATCAGTTACCCGTCTGATTACTTAACAAAAATATCAGGCAATGGAATAGATATTAATTTATATTATAATCTGACAAGGATCGATTTAAACAATATAAAGGCATTAACAGATATTTCTGTAAATTATAACAATAAATCGAGCAGTAATTATAAGTTTAATTATGATTATTTTACATCAAGTGATGGAACAAATACAAAAAGGCTAAAGCTTAATAGTATATCTCAAGTTTATCCGGGTAATATATTAAAGACACTTTATAGCTTCTCTTATAATGAAGTAACAAATTTGCCCGCTCGCAATTCTATAAAGACTGACTATTTAGGGTTTTACAATAATAACACTCAAAACTCCAATATAAGTGGATATGCCGATAAAACGCCTAATCTTATTAATTCCCAGGCTAATATTTTGCAAAAAGTTACTAATATATTAGGAGGCTCAATTAATTTTGAGTATGAGTTAAATAATTACGCAGATGCAAATAACCAAAACATACCAGCTCCGGGATTACGCATAAAACGTATCTATGAGAAAAGAAACGAGTCCGATGCAACATTCTCGAATCAATCAATTTTCTCATACAATGTTTTTGGGTCAACAACGTCAAGCGGGCAGGTTTATAATACATTAACTCCTTTTTGGGACAGTAAACTCAATGTGAATTGCAGTACTGGAGGGACTGTTTACTATTATAGTTCTGAAGCACTGGAGTCCTTAACAGATGAAAACAGCGTAAATGTTGGTTATTCTTCCGTAAGTGTAAGTAGATCCGATGGAAGTTCTGCACGATATACCTTTACAAACTATTCAGACTATTCCGATAAAAATGTTAATTATCGCTTTGATACTGACTTTAGTACAGATGATAATAATGTAAAATTTAATAATGTAGATCAAAAGCAACTATATTATGTTTTTTTTCGTCCGACTTTTTTTGGCCCAACAACCTCATACTCTTTTGCCAGGGGAAAAGTGTTAAAGGAAGAGCTTGTTAACGCTGGGGGGCAAACGGTTAAAACAACCATTTATGCTTATTCTCTAACAAATTCGGAAGATATGATCATAAGTTTAATGCCTGCTTTGCTTTCTGCCCCTGATGTAATTTATAATATATTAGGCTTTACTTACTTTACTCAGGATTTAAGATTGGATTCAAAAACAGTACTTTTTTCAAAAGTAGGGTTCAGTCCTGATCCGGCAACAGGGATTTACACATACTTGCAGAGTACAAAAGACACCTACACTTATACTACCTATGCACCAAATCTTCTAAAAAACGTAACTACAACAAGAAGTGGGGGGGAAGCAGATAAAGTCGCTTTTCGGTACGCGTTTGACGTTTTTCCTACTATGCCAAGTACAGAACCTGATAAAAAACTTCCCCTTAACTATTTGGTTTACACCAATAATATAGCTAACCCGATAGAAGTTGTTCATTCTGTAATTCGGAATACTGAGAGTAAAATTGTCTCTGCAAATGTAACATCTTATCGTGCCACCTCATTTAATACGGTTGCACCATACAGTGAATATAAATTAGATATAAAATCACCGATCGCAGATGCTGATTATATTCCGTTTGCTTCATACAATAATGGCACAGAAGAGCTTGTAAATACAGACCCTAAAATGAGTAAAGTTTTAGATTATGTATTTGACGCAAAAGGAAATCAGTTACAGAACAATAGGTATGTTAAGGCTCTGACCCTTCCTGTAACATCAAACTCCAGTATTTATGGTTATGATGGGATGTACAAAATTGCTGATGTCAGTAATGCCAGTCAATCCAATGTAGCCTATACCAGTTTTGAATCAAATGATAAAGGAAACTGGGTATATGCCGGGACGCCAATATTTGATTTATATTCAGCTACCGGAACTAAATATTATGATCTTTCAAAAGGAAGTCTTGTAAAAACAGATTTAACAGCAGGTACAACATATCAGGTTTCCTATTGGACAAAAAATACCAATTTTTATACGATTCTTGGAACACAAGGTACCCCTTTATTATTAGCTAACAGAAATGGCTGGCGCTGTTATCAGCATATCATAAACAATCAAACCGGTATTACGATCTCTGGCACCGGCTTTATTGATGAGGTTAGATTGAACCCGGTTGGTTCAAAAATGGTCACTTATACTTATGAGCCATTTATTGGAATTACCAGTAAAACAGATGAAAATGCGCAGACCGTTTATTCTGAGTATGATGAATATAACAGGCTACAATATGTACGAGACAATGAGCGTATTATTACCCAGGCATATTGCTACAATCTTAATGGGGAGCTAGGAAATTGTTTTACTTCTGTGACCAATCAACTCCAATCAAGACCAGTATACAAGAATGATTGTGGGCCCGGAGTTGAGGGCTCTTCAGTAAGTTATCAAGTTCCTGCTGGTCGATATTTTGCAAAAACACAGCAAACCGCAGATGCCTTAGCACAAATAGAGATTGATCAAAATGGGCAGAATTATGCCAATGCGAACGGGTCTTGCTCTTCGCTAATACTATATGCCAGGATTGTGCGGTCAAACTATGCTTATGATTCATGGAGTAACCCTAGTGGTGAGAGCGGGAGTTCTTCTATAGCAGACGTCTCCATTAATTTTTACTCTGATGCCGGAGGAACTGTCCCTTTTGTTATTACCAGGCCCATTACGGTAATTGTGGCAGAAGGATTTAATACGAACACTCCATACAATGGCTCAAGTTCTGGGTCTAATAATGCAAGCTATCAAGTTGCCGCAGGGCAATCGTCTCTATCTCTAGGACGCCATTTGCTTTCGAGCTATGGAAGCTATATAGATCCTTATTCAGGATCAGGATTGGTATATGAAAGCAGTGATTACTCTTACGATGTAGTTAATGGAGATAACAGCTATATACCTTTAAGTACACTCTAATTAAACCAACGAAGTAATGAAAAGAAAGGCGTTCATCATCGCGATATTGATTTTAATGACCTTGTCCTCAAGGTCGTATTGTCAAACTAATGTTATTGTGGATTCAACTCATGTAAATAGAATTAGCCGGGACCTGGGTATTGATAAAACCCTTGCTGCCAAGGTTTACGAAGCTATGCACATTAATAACTCCCAAATAGAAGCACTGATTAAAAATAAAAATATCAAATCAGATGAAAGACAAAAGCAGTTTTTACTATTGACAACTGAACGGGAAGAAAAAGTAAGAGCCTTACTCAATCCGGAGCAGCAGGAAAGACTTGCGCATACCATGCTAAAATATATTGGCAAAAGACACTTTGTGCGGAAGGATAGTTTATTGGTCTTAAAAGAACAGGAAAAGAAAAATCAATAGTACGCTCTCTAAAAGATAAAAATTAATCAACAAGAATTTATAGATTATTTAGATGAAAATAAAACGGAACTCAAAAAGTTTACGTGTTAATAAATTAACATGGGGGCTAAATATTCGAATTTATTTAATAATTCTGCTTAGCTCAGTCGGATTAAACTCGTACGGACAGTTGGTATTAAACTCACCCAACACAACGGGGGTTTACAAAGCCCCATTTAGTATAAAATTTACTCCTGGATTTTCAAGCAGCGGCCCATTAAATGCCAGTATAGAACAAGGTTATCTTACAGAGGGTTCTCCAACTAACTTTACGTCAATCTGGACCCTTAACTCTGCTCTTACAACAGCCCCGGCTTTGAAGGCCCAGGAAAATAATAGCAGCATTGTTAATATCTCTACTAAGTTTGTAGATGGACTGGGTAGAGTTGTACAAACAGTAGAGAAAGCTCAAAGTGTAAATAATACAGATTTGGTTCAGCCCTATGAGTATGACGATCTTGGCAGACAGGTTAAGCAATACCTCCCTTATGCCAATTCATCTTCGGGTGCATATCATTTAAACGCAACCTCAACAGAACAAGCCGGCTTTTACAACTCCGGTAGCACTATAAATCCGCAGAGTAATAATCCTTTTTCAAAGGTGCTGTTTGATAATTCACCTTTAGACAGGCCCATAGAGCAGGGCTCACCTGGGGATAGCTGGCAATTAACAGGTAGTACAGCACCCAATAGCGGACATACTTCCAAGCTTGATTATGTAAGCAATAACATAACAGGAATTTCAGATGTCGCCAATACACGTATTGCGGCAGCGTATGGTGTTGCTATTGATGTTAATGGGAGCAGGAGTTTAGCTGTTTATGGTGATGGAGGATATTATGCTGAAAACGATCTGTATGTGAAAGTAAGCAAAGATCCAAACTGGATAGCAACAGACGGGCGCAATGGCACCATAGAGGTTTTTACCAATAAGGAAGGTAAAACGGTACTTAAGAGAGCCTTTGTGAAAAACCCATCGGGTAATATCGATATAATATCTACCTATTTTGTTTATGACGATTTTGGTAACTTATGTTATGTCCTACCTCAGGCAGCTAATCCGGATCTACTATCTGCTTCTAATGGAGCTAACATTTCTGCTGCTACATTAAATACTGTTTGTTATCAATATCAATATGACGAAAAGCAACGTTTGATCGCAAAAAGACTTCCTGGGAAAGATTGGGAGTATATGGTTTATAATGAATTGAATCAATTAGTTGCATCGCAAGATGGCAATCAACGCCCAAGGAATGAATGGTCTGTAAAAAAATATGATGGTTTGGGTAGAACCATTATTACAGGCGTATGGAATAACAATAATACTTTCATAACCAGGGATAACCTACAAGCGATTTTAAATCAACAAACAACTCTTTATGAGTCACGTATATCTACCAGCACAGGTTATTCAACCAATGCCTGGCCCCAAAACATAGCATCTTTTTATACTATTGATTACTTTGATGATTACAACGTTCCTGGTGTACCTACCGGATATGGGTATCAGACTTATGCAGGAAACCCCGGAGGATACAGTAATCAAACCCAGGGGCTTCCAACTATTTCCAGAACCTGGCCATTGTCAAATTCAGCCATTGGTCTATGGTCTTTTAATTATTATGACATAAAGGGCAGAGTGATTCAAGCCCAAAGTGTGAACCATTTATCTGGGAAGGATATCTATAACAACGAATATGATTTTAACGGTAAAGTAACTAAATCTGTTCGGGTGCATTCCAGTTCGGCGGGCTCAATAACTATTACCAACAGATTTACCTACGATCATCATGGCCGTGAGATTCAGCATTATGAACAAATTGGGAGTGACCCGGAAGTGCTGCTTAGTCAGCTAACTTATAATGACCTGGGGCAGATTGTGGATAAAAAGCTGCATCAAAAAAGTGGAAATTCTAAGTTTATTCAAAGCATTGACTATAGATATAATATAAGAGGTTGGTTAACATCGATAAATGATCCCTCCCTGGCTGCAAATAGTGGCACCAACCCTGATGATAGCAATACCAATGATGCAGATAAATTTGGCATGACTTTAAAATATGATCAGGCCGAGCAATCTCAATATAACGGCAATATTGGTTCAACGCAATGGGCCGTGGCCAAACCCACAGGAAGTTCGCTAACTTCTCCAATGTTAAAGTATGATTATACTTATGATAAATTGGACCGGCTTGTGGCCGCTGCATCTTCAACTGGAACAACAAAAGATGAAAACTTCTCAGAGTATCTGAGTTATGATAAGATGGGTAATATCCTATCATTAAGCAGATGGGCAAAACTGGCTGCGGGCAAAACCCAAGTTGATAATCTCAGCTATTTATACACAACCGGGAATCAGGTAAACCAGATAGATGATGCCAGTAATAATAATACCTATGGTTTTAAAGAAAACGGAAGTGGAGCGGTTAGCAAACAAGCAAATGAGTATGTCTATGATCTGAGCGGGAACCTTATTAAAGATTTAAATAAGGGGATTACATCAATTACATACAACAACTTTAATTTACCCCTAAAAATAACCTGGTCAGATGGTCGAACACTGGTATATGATTACGATGGTAACGGTGGTAAGCTTAAAAAGGTGTATACTGTTGGTAGTAATGTTTTTACCACCGATTACGTAAACGGGTTGCAATATGAACAAGGACAAATTGCTTTTATAAATACAGCTGAGGGTATTGCCAGGAAAAATACCGGAGGAAGTAATTATATATATCAGTATTTTATTAAAGACCAGATTGGAAACAACCGTGTGGTTATTCAGCCAGTATACCCGGCGGAAACAACAGCCGATATTATACAGATGACTAATTATTATGCCTACGGATTAGAGTTTCAATCAGACGATCCAACAGCATTATTTGGTTATGTAAGCGGGCCAAAAAATAATTATCTCTTTAATGATAAGGAATTACAGGATGGTCTTGAATTGTACGATTTTGGCGCCCGGGATTATGATCCTAAAACAGGGCGATGGAATGCTCCGGACCCGGCAAACCAGTTTCAGGATGAATCACCATACGCGGCGCTGGGTAATAACCCGATTATACACGTTGACCCGGACGGGAGGTTTTTAAATATAGTAATCGGCGCGGTAATTGGAGCAGTGGTAAACGTTGGAATACATGCAATTCAAGGAAAAATCAAAGGCCCGGGAGATGTTTTTGCTGCTGCACTAATTGGCGGTGGCGCAGGTGCTTTAGCTGGCGCAACAGGCGGCCTTAGCCTTGTTGCGGAAGGCGCAACGGGGCTCGCTGCCGTAGGAAGTTCATTCGTGGTTGGGGCCGCTGCTGGTGCGGAAAGTGCATTGGTTCAGGGTGTTGGCAATGCCCTTTACTTTGGTGATTCGTTTTCTGCTAAAGATGTAATAGTTGGTGCAGCAACTGGTGGTGTTGTTGGAGCAGCATTTAAAGGATTACAATTAGCTTTCTTTTCAGGAAAGGGAACTTCTATAGGAACAGGACCTGGTGTTGCAGGTGACCCAGAAGCGGCAGCTAGGCAGATAGAAAATAACGCATTGGTGAAATTGGATGAAGAAACATTGACTCAAAGTGCATATAAAGCACCAGAGATAATTGATAAATATACCATATGGGGAACTAAAGGTATTGTTGGAGATACCTATAACAGAAATATTTTTCTTATTAAGACGCCTAAAGAATTTAGAAGCCTAAGTGCGCTAAAGGCTTTAATGAAGACTTTTGAATCAGAAGCAGTTGCCGCTGGAGCAAGTAAAATTTCAATTTACGGAGCAGCTGTTATAAATAAGGGATTTTTGAACCCCGCAATTGTGACGCGATTAGGTTATACTTTTGAAAAGTCAGGAGCTGGAGTAATTTTGCAAAAAGTTTTGAAGTAATTATTATGTACACAAGAAAACAATCCTCCATATTACTATCTATATTTAAAAGAAAGGGTGCAGAAGGGCACTCGACAAAAATATTAGATTGTGTTGATAACCACCAACCAGGTGCAATAATTAAATATTTGGAAAATGATGAAAAAACCCTTGTTGCATTTTATATAAATGAAATAAATTGGGTGCTCTTATCTGATTTTCGATTACTGATAAATGAAAATGGAGCTATTTATGAAATTAAATATGATAATATATCAGAAGTGCATCCAGCTATGCAAGAAGAATTAAAAGGAGGAGTAAAAAGCATGCTTGATTTCACTAAAATAAAAATTAAGGAGAAAAATAATAATGTACACATAATAACAGTAGAACAAGGGGCCCCTTATGCAGGTATAATTCAAATGCTATATTTTATTGTTAATTGATAATATTTAAAGCCTAGCCGTTAAGGTTAAACCGTTGTTTATAAACTTGTGTTTTTAATCAATTATTGATATATCGATATTCTACTCTTGCGCTCATTTATTGCGAGTGTATATATGGTTGTTGCATTTGCAAAACTATTATAATGGGTTAGTTGTTAGTAAAATTTGGCCCTGTTTGAATATCTCCAACTTCGGACTACTATGCCAAATAAGTGAAAAGTAGTAAGTAAGCCCAGCCACAGCGTTGGGCTTTTACTTTTTATAAGCTAACCTTGCTTTAAAGTGTTGAATGGCGTTATCAAGGTAATGTATCAATCAAATTGTTATTAAATTAATATTCTGACAATCAAGATTAATAAAAATACATTATCTAGAAAAATCAAAAAAGGAAGGTACTTAAGGGACCACTCTCGCTCTTGTTTGTGACGAGGGCATAATGTGGTTACGCCATTTACAATTCGAGAATCGGTTCTGTAATAAACCAAGCCACAGTGCTTGGCTTTATTTTTTGTAAGCTAACCTTGTCTTAGTATTCTGGATAAGACTCCCAAGCTAAAATGAGTTTATAGGATCAAGATTAGCTATCTTATTAAAAGGTACTAAATCCAAACAAAATAATGAACCCTCTTACCCTTTTAAGACGAGCAGGTTATAGTTACCCTTATTCAACCCGCGACAAAACAAAATAAAAAAGCTTCAAATAATAAATAGCATCAATCGCAAGCCAAATCATACTCTACCTTCTAAAAGGAAGGGGCAGATATAGTATTTTAACCCACCCTCAAATACTTTCTTATTTTCTATTTTTATAACATTCTTACTTCTATAAGGGTACCTGCAAAAACACTCAAAAAACAGGAAAAAGTTACTTGCAAGTCTTACCTCTTAATAAGTCAAGGTGAAAAGTTATTGAATAATTAGTGACCTTCTCTCGTACTTTACTCTTTTCAGTTTCCAATGACCCGCGTTTCGTCAAATTCTGCATCAAATGGGTGTTTTCGCCAATTTTAACTCAATTTTAAGCAATTATTTAGCAGCAATGAGAGCCTTTTATATAATTATATAGGGGAATTGCCTTGCCCGTCTGAACGAATTTCAAGAGATCTTTGAGGTACGTCTCTGTTTCCACCAAACTACTATGTCGGTTAGCTGCGCAAATTTCGGCGATCGTCCAGCCTGCTTTGTACTTAGATACATTGGATTTGTGCTTAAATGAGTATAGTGTATAGCTCTTATTCGGTAA
>JAJDFF020000686.1:0-10008 GCA_021527025.2 Geoglossum cookeanum | reverse complement strand
CTGGCGCATAATGGTGTATTATTCCTGGATGAATTACCGGAATTTAAACGCAAAGTATTGGAGGTAATGCGGCAGCCGGTAGAAGAAAGGAAGGTCACCATTTCCAGGGCCAGAACAGCGATTGATTTTCCTGCGAGTTTCATGTTACTGGCGTCTATGAATCCATGAAGTTGTGTTGCTTTGTTTGCGCAGGCGTAGGATTGTAGGCAAGTCCAATGTCAATAGTATCCTCCCCAATAATAATGTGTCCTGTAATAGTTTCTGCAATTGCCCTTTTCTTAGCAAATTCCATATCAGACCAGTCCCGATATAAAGCCTTTGCTTCTTCTAACACATAGTCACTAGACTTTAACTGTATCCGTCCAAAATCTATCTCACCCTGTAATTTAGGGATTGATTCCTCAAGCTGTTTTATTTGCTCCTCCAATGGTTTGTACAATGAGGAAAAGTGATCCTTATTTAATTCTCCATTCAGTCTGAGGTCTACGAGATCATCTGCTTTTTTTTGCAATTGAGTCCGTTTTTTATCAGCATTTAAAAGCAACGTCTCTTTCTCTTTCAATTCAGCATCCATTTCCTCAATGAACATCGTCGGGTTTATATCGTTGAGGTAATGTTTAAGGTGGTCTTGGAAAAATTCATTCATGACACTTTCTTTGATAGAGTTCTTACACTCTGAACATGCGAATTTTTTGGCAGTACTATTAACGTACATACGCTTACCACAATGACAGCTTACAATGCCGGCGAGAAGATGATCTGATTTTCTACCTCTTTGGGCATGTTTTTGTCGTTGGCTGTCAAGTATGGCATTACATTCATCCCATAATTCCTCTGTAATTATCGCAGGACACGGAACTTTAATCCAATCCTCTTGGGGTTTTTTGACCCAATTTTTTCCATCACCCGAACTTTTAGTATAATTGGCTATGCGAACACCTTTAGCAGCTGTATCTATTAAAAGCCGCCCTACTGTCGCATCAGAAAACTTAGCTCCATTTCGAGTGCGATGGCCCAATGCGTTTAGTTTTCTCGCTGTTGTTTTTTTACGTTGACACTCGATAAATATTTCATACATTAATTTGCGAATAGGCGCTTCCTTGTCGTCAATAACGAACTGCTGTTTTTCCCATTTATAACCGAAGCTGGCTTGTCCCCCTGTCGGTTTTCCCATTTCTGCTCTGATAGGTACGGAGGCAGCAACTCTACTGGAAATCTCTTCCCTCTCCCACTGTGCCATCGCTGAAATTATAGTAAAGAACAGCCTTCCCGCTGGTGTACTAGTATCTATTTGCTCAGCTAGGGAAACCAAATCAGCGTTTTCTTTCCTAAAAATTTCAGCGAATTCTAACAGCTCCTTTGTATTACGTGCAAGACGAGCCAATTTGGAAAATACTAAACCAGATATATGCCCCCTTCTGATATCCTTAAGCATCCGTTGTGTTTCAGGGTGTTCCATAACCGTTTTTCCAGATATAGCATCCAAACGGTATACTTCAACAACTTCCCAGCCCCTTGACTGAGTATAGTATCTTGCCCTCTGTTCGTGAATCTCAGGGCTTTCATCTTTAACTTGAAAATCTGTGGATACCCTGATCCAAATACCAACTCGTTTCTGCTCCATATTCAATTAAAATTTTATGGTGGTACATTTTAGTATGTTCAATATCTAAATATCATACGCTCTACACTCACTTTTAGGGACAAATGATCGCAGGTAGAGTAATGATTCCCTTCCAGAAATAAAGTGTTACTGTAATGGTAACGAGTCCCTGAATTAGTAAGAATAAGTTTGGTGGTCTACCTTGCCAAATCAGAAAATCACGGGTTAATTGAGGGGCGTCTCTAAAATTATGTGGTTGTAAGATGGCCTGGCATGGCGAATTCCTCGATACTTATTGAAGGATGATTTCACGATCATCTTAACAAATATAAGAAAAAAAACGGAAAATTGATATAAGTAGGAGCTACTAATACAGTCTTAAACATTTGACTAAAAACAATTTACATATAGCAATAAAACAACTAGATATTAGCTATTATGTTTTGCAGAGAAACCTACAATCAATTTTTCAACATTAATATTATAAATAATGGCTTTCAATCTGGCTGCCGATAACATCCACAGTAGGCTGATCCAGGCTTCCTTCCTTTTGAATCCATCCATCATTATCCCCACGCTTAACTTTTGCGAGCGTAACACCATCCAATATAGTGACAAACACCATAACCATTTTATCTTCTGAAGCTTCCCCATCTTCTGGGATTACGAGAATTTCTAACTTCGTACCATTACCATATAGGTCTACTTCAATGGTAAATGATTGGCTTTGTTCTTCCATAATTTTAATAATTAACCTAATACTGTAACAAGTATATATGAATTAATGTTTTATACAACCCTACTATTAACTAGTTTCCTTTCCATTTCCAAAATAAGAATCAAATTTGTAAATTCATATATTGGAGTATGGAAGAAAACATAACTTTTCAACTGGTTTTTGAAAATCAGGTATTACAAGTCAAGGAACATGCTCTTTCTCCAAGAATTGTGTTTGTGATAAAGTTCCCCGATGAATCATTGCTGAAAATCACAAAAGCCGATATACCCGGTGGTAAGACCATTTGGGTATCCATAGGTGAAGAAAAACATAAGCTGGCTGGAGAAATTGGTAAATTAATAGAGGCTAACACTAAAAACAACAAGAGCTAATGTGTTACTATTACGGACAACGGGTTACCCGTGAAGAATTTATCCGGCTAAGAGATTTAGAAAAATCATTTGCTGATTTGGATTTTATACAACCAACTATATTTAATGGATTTCAATTTCCGCAAATCACTGTCCTTAAACCGGAAGGCAGCGATTTTATAGTTACAGAAATGGAATGGGGGCTACTTCCGTCAAACCTTAAGGACGAGGAGGACGTTAGAAAATTCCGCAATGGCTATGTTAAAGCAGATGGGTCCTGGCAGACCAAATACGATACCCTAAATGCCCGCTCTGAAAATTTATGGCTTAATAAAGATGGTAAACCGTCAATGTTTAGGTATGCTGCAATGGAGAGACGGTGCCTAATACCGGCAACAGAATTTTATGAATGGCGCCATATTTATCAGCTAAACAAAAAAACCGGCCTCCCAAAAAAGACGGCTGATAAATATCCTTACCGCATTTTTATGCCGGAAGATAACATTTTTTATTTTCTGGGCATTTGGAATCCCTGGACCGACAAGACTACGGGAGAATATAAGGAAACTGTTTCTTTGGTTACTACGGGAACTACTGAAAATATACTAATGGACCAGGTTCATAACGAAAAACATAGGATGCCATCAATAAAAAATGCCTATGACGCATACGAATGGATTTTCGGCACTTGGAATGAAAGCGGTATTACCGAAATGGCCCGTATTCAGTATCCCTGGCAAAAGATGGACACGTATTCGTTAGCTAAAAAGTTTATGGAATCAGATGATCCAAATCAGGAGTTTCAATACCCTTTAAGCGAACTTCCAAAGCTGGTTCTTCCTGGCATAGCCTAGATGTTTAATGACAACCTTCCTTTTTGAAATTTAGAACACAGATGACTATGCTTATTAAATGGGGTAGTCTCTTTTATAGAGGTAGCTTCTTGAATGTTTTAGGCACCCCAAGCTCTAAAGGAAACTCGACAATGTCCAATTCAAATTCACTTTTGCCCACTACTATACATAACTTGCGATGAACATCAGGTTCGTCGGGTTCCAATTCAACAACACTTTGATCAAAAGTGATCATTCCATAGCTCAGCTTCACCTCTGGCGTCATAAAGTAATGCTGCCCTACAAATTTTCCATTAATATGCGGCCATTCGCTTAGTTGTTGCTCAAGGTCGGGAATGATCCAGCGGATATTTTGAAAATAAGTAAAAATAGCTCTGTCCCCGTGTGATTCCAGTGCTTGAAATATAGCAGTTTCGAGATTTTCACCTTCTTGACTTTCATAAGGTATTAGTATAACATCTTGGGGTATTCCTTCGTCAATCGGGTAAATGATGATGCCAGCTACATTCTTGAGTTTCTTTTCAAAGCGAGAAGCAAATTCTTCGTATTCTGCAATGTTCATATGTGTAAGTTACAAAAAGAATAGAGGTAACTGTCCCAATGTTTATTTACGTTACCTCTATCCAAAAATATTAAATCTTAATAACACGCTGTATATGGTCTGGGAATAACGGGCTGGGCTGGATGTAACGACCCCGATCTACCGGCAATTCCTAAGTTTATGCTCATTTGACGCATATAAAAATCAGTCATTTCAACCCAAATATCCTGCAATTTTGCCGTAGTTGCATTGGGATTTGCTTTAAAAGCCTTTCTCACTCGCCACTCTGCCCAATTCATTGCATCGGCGGAGATGTTAGCAGCATCCTTTTTACTTAAAAGTAATTTTCCATCTCCATCATAATAGGCAAGGCCGAAATAAATGATAGGGATAGTAACTTTCTTTGCGATGTAGGTTTGAGTAGATTGGTTAATATAAATTAGATTTACCCAGGCATTGGTGATGGCCGCTTCTTGCCAAAGATCATGCTCTGTTACAGAAACAAAGGTAAAGTTTGATGGACAGGTGAGTTTGTAATCATCTGTCACATCTGGAAGGGTTGGGAAATCCCTTGAAGGAACTGTCTTGCTTGTATAGGTCCCACCAATTATTGGCCGATGTGCCGGGTCATCATCAATATTGCCATTTGGAGGTGGGGGTCCTGTCACGCATCTGACTTCCGTATAGGTCACGTTCCATGGCGGATAAAGAGGAACATTGTCGGGGTTTGTCCAAGGTGACTGACAAGGTTCCGCCGTTGTGTTTGGCGAAGCACAAAACCCATCTGCGCTTACCGTAACAGTAACATGGTAACCGCTATAGGCACAATAATATCCCCAAGTACAAACATTATAGCAAATCTGGGGTGTTCGTTTCATGTCCGAACTAGATCGTGCTAAACTGTATCTAGAGACTGAACTTGGTTTTCGTTGATAATCTAACCCGTATTTCTGAAATTCTGAGACAAACGAATTCCCTTTTAAATCATCGACAAGAACTTTCAATGTTGTGTCTTGGCGGATCCCTTTAGCGACTTGACTTTGCACGATCTGGTCTACATAAGTCACTGTCTTAAATTCAACCTGAATGCCATTTTTATATGCGATAAGCAATCGATTTGCGCTGTTCTGACCTATGGTGTAAAATGCCTTTGAAGCTTTTGACTGTAGTCGGGCATACAAAGGAATATAAGTAACCGACTGACTGTCTAAGGACTGGGCTGTAGTAGAACTTTGCCAGTCTGGCATGTAAATCAAATTTAGAGAATCGTTGAAAGGGGTTATTAGGTTTTTTGAGATTTGCTGTCGCGCAAATTCATTTTCTAACACTTCAAAAGGAGCATTCTTTTTAGCTTCTGGCTTCTGTTCCTTACGGCAAGAAAGAAACAAAATAAAGGCGAACAAAAATAGGCATACAGCAATGCCCGGCCGGGATAAACATTTCATAAAAAAATTAGGTTTTCGGATTTAGAAATTCTCTATTGAATGTATGCAAACAAAAAAATAGACCAATGTTAAGATTACTTCATATTCGATCTTGATAATTTACCTGAAGTTGTGCTACAGCGCGTTCAGGTGTGGAGAAAATTTGCGGAGGCATCACTATGCGGAAATGACAGGCAATAGCTGCTATGAGTCATGCGGAGGACACCAACCCAAAAGATAAAATGTGGGAACTTTGCGATTTACTCTTAATATACATTGGTAGGTGGCTTTTAAAAGCGTATGGTCGCCAAAATTGGCTAAATAAATAACCCTGAAATGTACTACTGGCGGCAATCGTCGACAAAAAAAACAGATAATCAAAATCACATACATATATAAAGATTAAGGCAGATTACGTTTGGCTGGATTAGGAGTGCATTTAAAAGCTCAATTTATGGTATGCACAAAAAATCACCAAAGAAGGCTTTTTCTTCTCCCAAACGACCCTCCAACAACAGCAAATACGAGGTTTTAATTTCAGAAATATTAAACTACACCACGCTTCCGCTGTTGCCTTTTGGCGTAAGCTAAATATTTGTAAAAGGTATCAAAGCTCCCTATGCCCAATGCTTTACTAATTTCCGAGACATTTCTTCCTGATTGGTGTAAAATAAGCTCCATTTCTGAGACCAGTTTAGCATGTGTACTTAAGCCAGGCGGACGCCCGTTAGTAACTTTATCAGGAATCTCCACAACATTCCTGGGGCTATATTGATTTAACAATTGCCGTTCTCCCCGTATTAAAGCCTGACAGAAAGAATACCACATTTTCCAATCCTTGCTGCGGGTATCAATTCCTTTACAGACCAGCATTTCCGTCTTTTAACCGGCGAGTGAAATTTAATGTAGTTGGCAACATCGCGGATTTAGGCATATAGTACTTGATTAGTTGAAAGGATTAGATGGCCTACAATTGCCATGGCCTGCTATCTTAACCCTTTGAAACAGAAACTGCTTAACGAATGTTTAACAATTGAACTATTGTATTTACATTACATTTAAATATGCTATCTCGGTCGATATAGCATTTAGTCTCAAATAACTAACTGGTAATTTGTTGCCCTCGTATTAACCTACAATTAGACACTATGAACCTGATCAAGATGCTCAGTAATGTGGGCACTCAAAACATAGTTGACACGGAAACGAAAAATCGTATCATTACAGTGAATGCCATCTCATCGCTCACAGCAGCATTTGCTTTTATCCTGGGCGGTACATTTTATTATTTAACCGGAAATGGTAAAATCTTATATCCTGCGTTACTCGAAGGTGTATCCTTCCTATGCATTTTACCTTTAAACTACTATGGGTTTAATAGATGGGCTCCAATACATGCTCAGTTGACACATAATTTGGCGATGATTTATTTCGGTATTCTTATATCGCAGGCTGTTGATGTTACCTGGCTAGTTGCATTCTTATTCGGCCACGCTTATTTTTTCTTCTTCACCGATGACAAACGGGAAAAAGCGACTGGAATAATCTGCATGGTTATCGCGTCTATCTCTCTAATCGGATTGGAAGGTATTAAACAATTAAATGTGGTTGAAATTTTATCATTTACAGACCAGCAGCGCCGAATCATACGTGCTTGCGGCATTTCGGTCGTTATGATATTAATTATTTTAATCTTTATACAAAACGAAAAAAGAAAAGCTAAACTCATCAATGAGAAAAATATCCTCCTACAGAAAGTCAAAGAGCAAAATGAACAACTAGAAGTCAAGATAAAAGAAAGGACTAGTGAACTTCAAATTGCCAACAATTCGATATTGGTTTACCTCAGAGAGATTAGCCATGAAATACGTTCCCCGTTAAGTTCAATAGTTGGTGCAGTCAAGGAAATGAAGAAAAACAGGGAAGAAAACAATGACAAACGGATAAATGTTATTCATTCTTCTAGTGAGTCTGCCTTACGAATCATCAGCAACATTTTAACCTACGAAAAAATTTCAAAAGGTGAGTACCAGAAAATAAATCTGGAACCTTTTGCTTTCGCCGCTTTCATTGTTAATGTTGTGAATGCCAATCAAATCATTGCCAACGAACGGTCCGTGAAAATTCAATTGGAAACTGATCCTCAAACTATTCCCAGTGCAATCATTTCAGATCAGACCACACTGGAAAAAATCCTTAATAACCTTTTGTTTAATGCCATCAAATTCACCAAGAAGGAAACAGAAGTGATATTGAAAGTGGACGTGAAGGATCATGTATTGCATATAATCGTTAGGGATCATGGATCTGGTATACCGGAAGAATTATTACCTGATATTTTTAAACCGCTTGGTCCGGCACATCGCAAGTTCATCGGGGGCAATGGCATTGGGCTGAATCTGGTGCAAAGGCTAGTAACCCTGCTGAAAGGAAAAATAGAAGTAAAAAGCAGCCCTACGGGAACTACCTTCGTTGTTGCCATACCAATTAAAATCACCACAGTTGAAAACATTCCAAATGAAACAGTGCAGATACATGAAGATGATTTTTCCGATACTAAAATTGTGATTATGGATGATGAGCCAATGTCACTGGATATGGCCAACAAATTACTAACCCAAGCCAGATGCACCACTTTCCTTGCCAATACTTTCAAAGAAGGTATGGCGAAAATTATCAAACATAAACCGGATATCATTGTGTTGGATTTGGGAATGGAAGACACCAATAGGTTTTCTGGATTGGAAACACTAAAAAATGATCCTCGAACCTCCGAGATTCCTATTATTGTCATGTCCTCAAACGCATTTGAAGAAGATATCAATGAAGCGTTTGCACTAGGGGCGACTGAATACTTGGTAAAACCCGTTAAAAATGCACTTGTTTTAAATGCCGTTTCCAAATGCAAAAGGTTGCTTTCGGCAGATAAATTACTAAAAGATTTGAGGTAAGCCAGCCCGTTTTGTGCTTGCAGGAGTGCTGACATGATAAAATAATGTTATTTCATGGTACTTTAGAGCCATAAAATTTATTTTTATGCACTACTCAATTCCTCAGTTGTATTGCCCCTTTGAGGCAAAAATCCATCCAATGGTGGACCAATTGGAAAGGCATACCGACGTCTGGTTACGAGAATTTAATTTATTGGCTAATGAGCAAGCTTATCAGGATTTTGACGATTACAGGTTTGCCCGGATGACAGCCCGCACCTACCCGGATGCGGGTTTTGCATTTTTACAAACCGCAAGCTGCCTGAATACCTGGCTGTTTGTCGTAGACGATGCTTTGGACCACATCGTACCCGGCACGGAGAGAATTCGTGATAAACGTTTTCTTCAAAATCTTACCGATGATTTAATTGCCATTCTTCGGCACAACAAACTACCTAAAAAAAAAAGAAACCTTTGAGATTTTAGCCAGCTTTGAGGACATCTGGAGAAAATTAATCCTGTTTACCACCCCCACCTGGCAATCTCAATTTGCTACAAGTTTTACGGCGACCTTTCAGGCCGCATTCTGGGAAGCAGAAAATGCGGTATCACAAAAACAGGTTAGTCTTCCCTCTTATAAGAATATGAGGCCCTTCTTCTCTGGTGCCAATCTGGGCACGGATCTGATTGAACCCGCAAGCGGAATTTCCCTTCCTGTTTATGTTCTACAACATAGAAGTTTTACCGAACTGGTAGAATTGATCAGGCGGGTCATCTGCTGGGCCAATGATATCTTCTCACTGGAAAAGGAAATCGCACATGGGGATGCCCATAACCTGGTTTCGGTGTTGTCTAATGAGTTCGGCACAACCATACCGGACGCTATTTTAAAGGCGGCCGAGCTGCACGACTCGGAAATCAGACTATACTTAAAGCTCAAGGGCGAGCTTCCTAGTTTCGGAGAAAAATTGGATGGTGCAATTCAAAAATACCTTCTCGCGCACGAGGTTATGGTGAAGGGATTTATCGATTGGTCAACACTGGACTCAACCCGTTATATAAAAGCAACCTAAAGCAAAAGCAGCGGAAATTCCGCTGCTTTTGCTTTAGGAAAAAGTTGAATTCACACCTATGCTGAAGCGCGGAAATTACAGGCGATTTCCGGATTCCCTAATCAAACATACCTTTTCAGAAAGGCACTTATTCTTTAACATACGAATAACAATCATAGTTTTCTCCTATTGGAATAGCAAATCAATCTGCAAACGACATCCACAACAATTACTGCTAAATAAGACCTGATCCAGCATATGCAGTCTTTTTGCAGCTATGCCACATGGCTAAGAAATCAACCTTACGTAAATACTTCAAAGTGAAGCAAATGAAAAAATGCTAATATAATTTGCACGAAATGCTAATATTTTTAGTAATCTTTGCGGTGTAATATGCCAACAACATGAAAAGCAGTGAAACAAGGAACATCGTGCATTTAGATTTGGACGCTTTTTTTGTATCGGTTGAGTGCAAGAAGAACAGTTCCTTCATCGGCAAGCCCATAGCAGTCGGT
>JAJDFF020000685.1:0-10027 GCA_021527025.2 Geoglossum cookeanum | reverse complement strand
TGTTCCAGGCGTACCGCCCCGCTGATATTGCGGATCACCCCATCACTCATGCTGATGATCTGTTGATCCGCCAGGTTGGCGCTGGTCACCACCTGTATATTTTGTGGCGCTTCCAGCAGCGGTTCATTCAGCCTGAGAGAGGCCGAACCCTGCCTGGCATTATATACACCCCGGCTTGTTTTTACAATGATTTCCTGCAACTGTTGGTTCGATACACGCAGAGAAAGATCAACCGTTACCGTTTTATTTTCTTCTACCGTAATGCTTTTGCCGGCACTTTCATAGCCTACCAGCGATGCTTCCAGCTCATAGTTGCCCGGTTTTATATTGCGCAGAATAAAATGCCCCTGCTCATCCGTAGTGCCTGTTTTTTTGCTCCCTTTCAATTGAACAGTCACCCAGGCCGCAGGCCTGTCATCATTCGTAACAATATGTCCTTTGATCGTACCTGTACCTGGCTGCTGCGTCCAGGCAGGAATGGCTGCCATCAACAAAAGACTGGCCAATAATAAAGCAGTGTAGCGTTGCATATACATAATCGGGATTTAGTAATGCGCGCAAGGTAACCGTGCCGCCACCCTGGTCATATATGCAACCGGAAATTCTGTTTACGCAATTGGGAAAATGGATACCTGTTACATTTTTAATATACATAAATTGGCATAACATAGCCAGCGGCCCGCGTATAAAACTGGTTGTTGTTTTCTGAATACACTGCTAAGCTAAATTATCCTCCATCCCGCCCGATATATACAACCCTAACTCAAAAAGATTACATCAGTTCTCCCCATAATGGTCTAACTTAGGATCATTACATTTTCCCCGCCGCTCTATTGATTTTTATGAACTGATCAGTTATGGATCATATCCGTAACAAGGTTCCTATGCAGCAGGCTGATCCTGGCCACAAGCCTTGCTCGCTGCATCCATACCCGTTTTGCCAGGCCGCAACCATACGTTTCCTCACATCAAACGCATCTACATGACTTTAAAGCTAATTACAGATACGCTGTTGCGTATGCTGGCGCCTGTCAGCGACTTTCCACAGCAGGATCCCTCACCACTGAACAAGTTGGAGGACTTCCTCAAAACAGCCCTCACCCAAAACACCCTGTTTGTCAATTGGGACAGCCTGCAACCGCCCCTCTTGAATGCGCCATCCCCCCGTACCCTTCAACACATCAATGAGTTGGCCGCTTTCATCCTGGCAGCCACACCCTTTCGCGCGCCCAATGAACCCGTGTACTGGATGCGCGAAAGAAGTTTTCCATTCGTGCAAACCCCCGAAGGCACTGCAGCCAGCCAAATGCTTCCATCGTTCTCATTCGGGCCTTTCCAAAAAGATGCCCAAACCACTACCTGGTTCGATGTATACCACACAGCCCATCAATTGGCTTTCTATGCTACCCCAGCGGCTGCCTGGCCTTATCTCGTGATACATACCGACCAGCCCGTTGTTTTTCGCATTCCCGACACCCGCCTGACGCCGGGCAATTGCACCCTTTGGCTGCAGAACAGCGCCATCTGTGAGGGCCCGGCGCCCGAACAGTCCTATTCAGCGATCCGTGCTTTGAATGCCGATATACACTTCCAGGCCGGCGTAGCCATTGCCAATACACACCGCATTGTAGTGGCCCCCGCCTTTACCTGTAACTTTCAGCCCGAAACATTGCCCGTCAACCATCCGCAGCCAGGGGATGGGAACGACACTACCGCTACCTTGCCCGCTGATGTACGCATCCGCTTCCAGGGCGGCAAAGGCATTTTTGAGCAGGTGGCTTCCTCCGCTGCCAGCCTGTTGCGAGTGCATATCCAGCTCGAAGAAAAAGCCGGAATAAAAGCGCGCTACCTCGTCACACACCAGTTGCTCCACCTGCCCCTTCCCTGTGTGCAAACCGATTGGGAAGCAGGACCACTTCAATCCGCCTCCATGCACATCAGCGGCAGCGCCTTTATCACCAATGCCGGCTGGTATTTCCACAGCATCCCCATTCCGGAGCAGCCTGGCGTGGCCATCTTAGGCAATGCTGCTACCGCAGGTTTCATGGCCATAGAGACCGGTGCCGGACAGTCCCTGCGTTGGGACGGCCTGGAAAATGGGGCCATCAAAGCCGACTCCACCCTCATCGGTGCCAGCAATGGACGTTTCGCCTGCTGGCATATAGATAACCCTTCTGAGTTATCCGAACAATCCGTGAACTTGTGGCAGGAACAACCCCATAAACCTTATCATTCCACCATTACCTGCACCCCCTTTGAGAAAGTACCCCATCTTTTTATAGCCGATGCGGCCGGCTATGAATGCCACCGCCTCTTTGTACATACCAATGCCAACCTCGACAGGCCCCTATCAGGACAGGGTAAACGTTTTGAGGCGCCATTATTGGGTTGGCTCGATACCTTGTATTTCCAGGGCCAGGTTACTCTGGGCATGTTTGCCGTCAATGACCCGGCCGAAGAAAATGCCCTGCCCCTGGACAAACAACTTAAACTATTGCACAGCATCGCCCTCGAAAATGCATTACTCACAGTAAAGACACCGCGCATACAAATGGTAAGGGCAATAGGCCCTGATCTCGACCACCTGCACACCGGCTGTTGTTTGCAATTCTTTCCCATTTACCGCATCATCCATACATTGCCCGATCCCTATATTACCAGCCAGCCTTTTGAGATCAATGAGAACCTTCAGGGTTTGCCGCCGCGCATCGCCCTCCTGGCCGCAGCCGTCATATGGAATAATGAGCAGCCCGTACAGTTGGATATGCAATTGGCCAACCCTTTCAACCACATTATTATACCTGTACCACGTTTCGCGGACAAAGACCTGCGCAGGGCATTCAGGGGCCTTATCATCCATCCCTGTCAGATGCCTTACAACGACCGGCTGAATGCCCCCTTGCGTGATCCTGAAGTGCCCAATGCACTATCCCCCGGTTACCCTGCCGGATTGGCTACCCAACCCGATCCGGACAACCTCATAGGCGCTTTTGCTTTTCTGCAATGGCTGCCGGGTGATCTCTGCCTGGTGGATGTCTCCGGCAGGGCCTCACAAATGGGCGTTGCTTTTTCATCCGCCAATGCATCTTTCTCTGGTCTCGATCTTGAGCAACACTTGCCCAATACCGGTTATGATGAAAAATTTCCTTTCCGGGCCAAAGGCATGGAACTGGTAAGCTCAGGCCGCCTGGTACGCGCCTTTACCTTGCCGCATATCCAATGGGAACCCCTTACCTATATACGCAACCCCGAGGCAGAATCTTTCGAGGATGCTGCCATACTTAACGAACTGAGCATTTTCAGGTCCAATGGGGCGCCCACCCGCATAGCCAGCAGCAACAAACAGGAAGTGGCCCTTACACCTAAGAAGGTAGTTCACTTTATTCATCAATCTTATCACCAGCCAGATAAGCCCCATGCCGCTGCTGCTCATTTCAGCCTGCCCTTTGGCATGTGTGCTGTAGCTTATTTCAAACCCGAGGCCGATCCGGGCGCGCCCCTGCCTTTTGCCGAACTGGACCTGAACCAACCAGCATTTAACACCGCCAAACAGGGCGCCCTGGGTGGCGCCATCCAGGTAGCTGCCAGGGCCCGTTACAAAGGCGATGAAGTAAGGATCCCCGATCCTTATTTCCACGGGTCTGCTTTACAGGTAGTGGTTAGCCGGAAAGTATTTCCGGCAATGCCAGTCGGTACCCCTGAGCAGTCCATACTCGGCCGGCCCATTACCAAACAATTCAATGAACAATTCTTTGGCCCATACAATGCCGCACACACCACTTATTCCGTCAACGCCAAAGTGCCCTTGCAGCGGATTGATTTTTCCGGTTATGGCGCCAGCATCTTTAGCAACTGGCAGGATAAGAATGCCAGCTTCGGCTTCGTAAGCCAGGTACAGTTCAACGTAATGCTCGGCCGCACTGCCCATGAAGTAGTACAGATCAGAAGCGTCATCATTCCCTGGGGCATACCAGTAGTGCGTTCTGTGATCATGCACCGGCAAAACCATGCCCTCGTTACCCGCTATGATACGGGCTGGCAGGCAACCGGCGATGGTATTTTCGATTTCAGGGGAGGCGCAGAGATCAACCCCTATAAATTTCATCCCGGTGTGGTAAAAGGCATGTATAATGTGACCAATATCTGCGATACAGCGCTCACCGAAAAAATAAGCACAGGCCTTACATTGGCAGGTGTTTATTTCAATGGCAACGTACGCATGGAAAATGTGCACAAAGGCGCTGTTGGCAACATGGGTACGGATAAACTCGTCAGCTCCAAAGGACAATTTGGTTATGTGCTCCTGGCAGATGCTTCTAAAATGGCAACCGGCATTACCGGCCTGCTACCACCGGCTGCTTTCCAGGAACTCTTGCTCAAAGTAGGTCCCCTGGGTGGCCCGGTAGATTGTGTGGTGAATATCGGTGGCTCAGGTCAGTTAATGCACATCTCCCGCGTAGAAGTGGCTACCACCAAAGCAGGGCCAGATCCTTTATTTATTGCTTCCGCCAATGGTACACCGGAGTTCTCCCAACAAGGCTCCTGGTCCGTAGTAAAATGCATCAACAACAAAGATGTGGTGCAACTGGCGCCGGGCGAATCCGCACCATTGATCAGGAATGGCCTGCTATCATTTGATCCCGGCCCTGTACCCCTGCCGCGCATCGCTTACAATGGTTCGCCGCACGCCCTGGGCGTGCCCGCCGATATTGTGATCTATGATAAAGTAACAAGACCGCCCGGCGACTTCCCCCTGCAATACGCTTTTCTTCAAAATACCCCTACACAGAAATTACTGTTCAGGCGGCCCATGTACCAATCAAGGGCAGGATTTACAGCGGAAAACATAACCCTGGGCGATCCGAAATTGTACACCATGGAACCCCACCTGGCCGATCCCTTCTGCCTCTTAAAAAGCAACAGCATCTTCCCTTCACTCGACCAGGCATTTAGGATCGAACAAAACCTCATTGACCACCTGGCCATTTCAACCTTAGGCGATGGATTCACTTTTCCCGACCCCGGCAAATTTGTTGACCTGAGGCCCGGGAATTTCGATACCCTGAAAAAGATGAACATCATCAATGAGGCCGATTTTAAAATATACATAGAATATGAAGATCAAGAACCGGGTCCGGGACCAGGTCCACGTCCAGGGCCTTTCAAGCTCGACCTGAGCCATGCAGCAGGAGCACGCAAACCCTGGGAAATGACCAATCGGATGGTGAAGATCCATGTTGATGTAGGGCCCCTCAAACCACTGTTAACAGTACAAGGTAATTTTCACTCCGATCCTGGCGCTGTTCCCAAAATAGAAGCGCCTGAACTCATATGGGGCGACAATGAAGGCCTCCAATGCATGGTGCGCATCCTCGAATTATTAGGTAGCCTCAGCAAGTTGTATGATCGTACCGATGCCACCACTTTTCCCGATGGTATCAAATTCGTACCCACCAATGCCCCCGATAGCTGGCAGTATAAATGCAGCATCGAACAGAAGATACCCGTATTACAGTTTCCCGATACACAAATGGTCACCCTCACCGGGCCGCCACCTACCATCATATCCGCCTCCCTGGGTTTGGCCGTCTTCTTCAGCCTCTCCCTCAAGCCCGGCGATCCGTCGCTTATCAAACCTTCTGCCGGTATAAGTTTCATTTTTGAAGGCTCCCTGCAGATCATGATCATTACCCTCGAGATAGCTACCGCATATGCCGTAGGCACTGCCAGGGTGCAGGTAGATATTGACCTGCTCGATCCCAAACCGAATATTTTATTGACAGTAGGGTTTGGCGCCACCGTAGCCATACAATTGCCCGTGATCGGCGTAGTATCCATTACCCGCACCGTATCACTCACCAGTTCCGTCACCGACAAAGAATTTCTCCTGATGGCCGGTACCATGATCCGTGGCGTACTGTCACTGGCGGGCGGATTGCTCATGACATCCATTCAAATAGAAGGCAGTGCAGGCGTGCAGCTATCTGGCGGCGAAGAAGCTAAAGCGCGCCTCGACCTCATCTTTACCCTCAATGTAAGCCTGGCCTTCGTCCTCAGTTATGATTTCTCCGAGCCCTTCAGCCATGAAATTCCTTTTTCATCCATTTCCAAAGCATTATCATGACACCAGAATCACCCAAATTATTCATCCTGCCTTTTCCCCAGTTCCTGCAACTGGGTGATAAAGCCATATTGACCTGCAACCTCCTGGTGATGCCAAGGTTCAGGCCCCTCGATCCCTTGCATGCCGATCCTGTCTTAGGCGACTTTCTTCCTTTTGCCACCGGCGCCCTGCGGTTAAAAGCCGCCCTGTTTGCCGGCGATACCCAGGGTGTACCAAAGCCCGGTGATATCCCGGCGCCTGTTACCATGACGCCGGATACCATCGGTCGCACAGACGACCGTACCGAAGCATTCAATACCATCGACAGTCTTTTCACCATCAGCGATAAGGCCAAACGAACTTTCAATGAAGGAAATATTTACAAATACCTGTCTACCCATTACCGCAATGCTTTCAACTTCACCAAACCCGCTACCCCCTTTGCAAAAACAGATGACAGCTACTTTTGCATGTTGGACCAATCTATAGCGGGTGTAGATGAGTTTGTTCCCAACAATGAGATCAACTGGGCCCAGGCAATGGCCTTCTGCCTGCAGCACCCCCTGCTGGCAGAACAACTGGGTATACTGTACCGGGGTATTGAAATAACCCACGACGATCCGGACTTTTTTAAAGAAGGTGCCTGGCTCTATTTTGATTTTGAAGCCGGGGACGGCGATACAACCTACGATAAGCTGCCTGCGGATGAGCTATTGCGTTATGCCGCTTACATACCCGCCGCCACCACTTCCCGTCACCTCTTTGCCCCCGTGCTCTTCCCCGTAGTGCTGGGTGCTACCCAGCCTTTTGATGGGGCTTTCAGGGACCTGATAAGATATGATGATGGCTTTGCGAAGATCGTACATGCCAGCCAGGCCATCAGCGCCAATGAGCTGGCCGAAAAATATGATAACAACCCGCCCGTCATGGATACCGGCATCCGCCTGGGTTGGGACGAGGAACAAATACTCATCTGGCTCAACAACAGCATGAAGGCCAAAGCAGGCGCCAACCCTGTACCCGCGCCTGTTTCCGGCATCGGCCGCTATCGGGTGGATGCGGCCGTGAAAGAAGGGGAACCGGCCGAAACAGATGAAGCAGACCTTAACTGGAGATCCCTGGTAGCCGTGCAGGCTGCAGCAGTGAATATTGACCGCCTCACCCTGGATGGCTTTATAGGCGAACTGGGCGTGGAAGTAGCGCCGGTCAAACACGGCGGTAGTTCAGATTTCTGGCTGCCCGTTTATTTTGCCAATTGGAATGGCACCCCCCTTTGCGTGAAAGAAGCATTGGATGAGACCATACGTCAGTCCGGACAACATGCCGAAGGCCTGAAAGCATCCCTCGCTTTACCACCACCCGCACGGCAGCCCGAAAATATATATACCCCATCTGTTGATGATCAGCTCCTGCTGCAATACGGCAACCGCTATGCGTTCAGGATACGACTGTCCGATCTCTCCGGTGGCGGCCCAGTGAAAACAGATAAAAGCATTAATACCGGCCCGCATAAAATAGCCTATTGCGATTTTCAACGGCACCTGGCCCCCCAGCCGCCTGTTATGATAGAGGCCGCTGCAGAAAAACTCACCATTGGCCGCGCCCGCCTCAATTATCCCGCCATCACCTTTACCCGCCAGGACCGCGACGCAGTAGTAGCTGCCTTATTGGAAGATATCAAAGCGCTGGATGATATCTATGTAAAGATCAACGAGGTGAAGGCCCTCGACCCCGGCAACAAAGAAGAAGTACACAAACTCCTCACTACCCTGCGCGCACCCGGCCTGCCCGATCCCGATATCAATAAGATACAGATAGTGGTGGAAGTAAAGTCCCTCGATATGGATGTGGAAGCCTCTTACCATACTAAAAAAGGCATCCCTCCCAAAGAGTCCTTTATTCATTTGTACACCACCACCCGCGATTATCCGGGCTACCAGTTATCACACCATCCTGTAAACGATCTTATTGAACTCGACCTAGCATTCCGCGATATCCCCGTGATCAATTTTAAGGATGATCCTGCCTTGCTCGGCTTTGCAGAAGAGGTACTGGCCGGCAATGGTCCCCTGATCCTGCCTTCCGGTAGGGAACTGCGCCTTAGCATTCAAAGCTATTGCAGCGAACAGGAGGCTGATTATTTTGCGGATGAGCACTACCGGTACAGTACCTCCCTGAAAGTAAATGTGAGAAAAGACCCGGCGCAGCCGGAACCTTTGCCCCTGTTGCGGCAGCCTGCCGGGAGCGATAAACTGGTAAGCTTTTATTTTCGCCCCGCCATCAAACCCACTGCACAGGAATTGGCCGCCGCTGCTGCCGCAGGCAAAGGCGCCCAGATAGATAGCGACATGATTGAACGCCTGGCCGCAGAGACCGGCCTGGCCTGCCGCGATCTTTCTGTATCCGGCAAAGAAAACAGACGCACCCAGTTTGGTTGCAGTCGTGTGCTCGGCCATACCCTTTCCCCCGATGCTTCTTCCATCACCTTTGCCGGTAAAAATGAATTGCAGTTCAAATGGATCAATGTGCTGCAGTTTGACCTGCAGCGCGACTGGACCTGGGACCTCCTGCAGCCCGTTGCTTTCAAGGTCTTCCGGCGCTGGTGTTTTGAAGATGGGGTAATGCCGGAAGAAAGAGAGCTCGTAGGCACTATCGTGCTCACCAAAGGATTGAACTGGCAAAAAATGTACAGCCCCGACCGCTCCTTCACCAGGCTCGTATTTATCGATGCACTCGACCCCAAGCAGCCCGCCAATGCATTGCCCGACAAAGTGCTGGTGGATTATTTCATCGAGCCGCAATGGATAGCTTCCCTGCCGCCCGAAGAAGATCACATAGAGGCCGATGTGACCAATACACTGCCCATTACCATACCGCCCCGGCAGATCCCCGAAATAGTGGCCGTAGGACTGGCCTTTACACCCGAAGAAGAGGAAGGAACATTATTCAATAACCAGTATGCAGAAACGGCAGCACGGAGAGCTTACCTGTGGATCGAATTGGCAAAGCCCATCGAGGACTCGAAGGATACTTATTTTGCCCGCGTACTGGCCTATGCGGCCGATCCCATGCTGGCCGACCTGCCCGCCAATCCACAGCCCCAACGCGAGTTGCCCGAACCTGAAATAAACCTCGACGCAGAAATTGTGCGCGCTATCAGGCAGGGACAGACCGAAGATCAGTCAGGCCTCGAAGCAATGCAGCAAATGCTGCCGGCATTGGCCGAAGAAGGAAAACCAACCGTGCATTTCCTGCTGCCCTTGCCCGACGGCCTTACACCAGAATCCATTGAACTGTTTGGCTTCTTTACCTATGAGATAAGATTGGGCCACCTCAAAAAATGGAGCACTGCCCAGGCCAGGTTTGGCAGGCCATTGCGCATCACCGGCATACAACATCCCGCCCCGCCCATGCTGGTGCATACCCTGCGCGATAATGATGCCATACTGGTAAGTACCAGCTATGCCCAATCCTACCAGGATGGCAAAGACTGTACACCCCTGCGGCCACGTACCGATATATTTGGATTATTGTATGCCCAGGTATTACAGGCCGATGGCAGGCAATACAGGAATGTGCTCATCAGCAAACAGGCATTGGAGAAACCCCTGTATGAACCGGATACCCCACGGCGTGAGGCCCTGCAAAAGTTACAGCAGAATGCGCACCGTGTCATCGCCGGTAGGGTAGAGCCCTATGCCCTGGCGCCGGGTGATCCACCAAAAGCCAATACTTTCTGGCGCATGAAGGACATCCGCCGTATCCTGCTGCACATGGGTATCGATACCAATGCCCCCCTCAGCGTGCTGGTGGTGGAATCAATGCCACCCAATGATCACCCTGATTTTATCAGGGCCCGGCATAGGGAGGTCGATGTGCTGGCCGCCCGCAATCCCAGTCTCGCGCTCGACCAGGCAAGGATAT
>JAJDFF020000684.1:0-10071 GCA_021527025.2 Geoglossum cookeanum | reverse complement strand
AGGACGGGGGCGCCGGCGAGTTCGTAGAGGCCGGCGATGTAGCCGGAGCGGTTCACGCGGGAGGAGGACTGGGTGAGCGCGGGCAGGCCGCCGAGGGAGGAGTCCTGCTGGTAGTGGGCGGAGGTGGCGCGGGCACCGGCAGTGTCGAAGGTGCGGTGCAGGAGAGCGGGGGTGCCGGTGGGGTTGGCGAGGGTGAGGGCGGGGGTGAGGAGGAGAAGGAGGGCAGCTACGGTGAAGGGCGTAGGAAGGGGGAGGGAAAGTGCGGCCTGCGGCCGTGAGCCTTTCGTGCTGAAGCGGGAAGCTTGATTTGCCTCCCCGGCAAACCCTTCGGGCTGTCGCTGCGCTCCAGTCCACTTCGCTGCGCTCAGTTCAGCCACTTTCGACAGGCGTGGGGCGTAGTGCTGAGGTGGGTGGGTGTTTGGGAGTGCGGCCTGCGGCCGTGGGTGTCCGAGCTGAAGCGGGGACGCATCAGCCACTATGCAGGCATGCGGCGGGGCTGGTGGGTGGGTGTTTGGGAGTGCGGCCTGCGGCCGGGAGGTTTCAGACGGGGACTTGGAAGTCCCCGCTCCGTTTTGGCGGGGGGCGGGCGTCATGGGGTGCCGCGGTTGAAGGCCTGCATGATGACGCCGGACCAGAGGGCGTTGCCGGCGGCGGAGGGGTGGATGCCGTCGGTGCGGCTGGTGGTGGCGCCGGTGAGGACGACGGGCTCCGTCAGCGGGCTGGCGAAGCTGACCCAGCCGGGGCCGCTGGTGTTGCCGCTTTTGCCGTTGATGAACCAGCCGCCGTTGTAGTGGCTGGGGCCGCCGCCGGGGAGGGTGGCGCCGACGATGGAGAACTTGATGGCGTCCGGGTCGCCGAGGGTGGACATGTCCGGGACATTTACGGTGACTGTCGTACCATTTCCGGTGATGGAGGAGATGGTGGTGTAGGGCCAGTTGCCGCCGACCAGGAGCTCGATGGGGCGGGGATCGGCGAGGAAGGCGGCCCAGGTGTCGATGACGCCGTAGCCGGCGCCGTTTGCCCAGCTCATGAGGAGGGTGCGGTGGCTGGAGCGGATGTCCTGGAGGACGTTGTTCGGGTCGTTGGGGGAGTAGATGCGCAGTTGCGGATTCTGCGTCAGAAAGATGATCTTCGGGATGTCTCCGTAGGCGGCGCGGACGCTGGCGACCAGGGTTTTCATCTTGCTGATGAAGTGGTTCGCGCTTTCCGAGGCGTCATTGTGCGACATGGAGATCAGGATGATCTGGGGGCTGTAGTTGCGCGTGAAGTAGCTGGTGGGGGTGGTGTTGTAGTTGTCCAGCGTGGCGCCGGGCCAGGCGGCGTTGGAGACCCAGAGGTCCGGCGCGCCCTGCAGGCTGGCGGAGCCGTAGTTGAAATCCCAGGCGTCGACATTCAGCGCGTGGGTGGGCGGGCCGTCGATGCCGTTGCGGATTTCCGCGGCGTAGATGGAGCCGGTGAAGGAGACGGAGCCGCCCCAGCCGCCGAGGTAGCAGCTGGCATTGCCGCCGGCCAGCGGGGTGGCACCGGTGGCGGTGACGGGATTTCCGAGGGCGGTCCAGGTGACGCCGTCCGTGGAGGTGTAGAAGGTGAAGGTCCGGGTGGCGGCGCCGGAGTTCAGCTTCATGGTGACGCGGGCCCAGTAGATGGAGCCATCGGCGATGCCATTGGCGGCGAGGCCGGCGGTGGAGGCGATGTTCTGGAGGGTGTAGCCGTCGGTGGAGTAGTCGAGCAGGAGGGTGCGGTTCTGGGTGGTGGCGCCCTGGTAGAGGCGGAAGCCGAGGCGGCCGCCGTTGTCCGCCTTCGAAAAGATCATGTTCGGCGTGGCGGAGCCGTTGCCGATTTTCAGCCGGGCGCGGAGGTCCAGGTCGCCGCCGGGCAGGGGGAAATCCTGGGCGGTGCCAAAGGGGCAGTACTGGGCACCGGCGGGGAACTCCCAGTGGCGCAGATCGGGATCGGAGGTGCCCTGCTGGAGGATCACGGGGGCGCCCCACTGGTTGCTGCTGCTGCCGGGGACCCAGTCGGTGGTGCGGACGGTGTAGCCGGGGTAGAGCTGGCCGATGGCGGTGGCGACGGAGCGGGACCAGGCGCCGTTGAAATTGGTGGAGTCGCTGATGATGTGGATGGCGGCGGACATGCGGCCCTGGGCCAGGGTGGTCTTCAGCGCGGCCATGCCGCCGTAGGTGCCGAGGGTGGCTGCCACGGAGGCGTCGATTTTCGCCTGGGCTCCGGCCGGGGTCTCCGCACCGAGGGCGGCGGGGGTGACGCTGGTCAGGTCGAGCTGGGAAAGCTTCACCGCGCCGGGGGCCAGGGCGGCATTGGTCACGGCACCGGCGGCGAGTGCGCTGGAGGTCACGGCACCGGCGGCCAGCTTGCCGGCGGTGATGGCGCCGTCCGGGACGGTCTCCGCCATGAGGGCGTAGCCGACGGCGGCGATCCGCTGGTCCGGGGTGAACTGCTCCCAGCCGTGCGCGCCGCCGTCGCTGAACCAGACGCGCAGGCGGACATCGGCATGGGTGAAGACGCTGGCCGGGATGGCGGCCATGCCGGGGATGGCGGTGTCGCCCAGGGTGATGGAGTAGAGGCCGCGGGAGACGGGCAGGGAAATGGGCGCGTCCGGGACGCCATCGGCCGGGGAGAGATCGGCGGAGCTGGTCCAGTAGGCCTGGGCGGTGGCGCCATCAACCAGGGCGAACTTGAACTGGCCGGTGCCGTCGAAGTTCACGCCATCGGTGGCGATGCGGCCCTGGAAATTGATCAGGTGCGGGACGTCCGCGCGGGCGGCGGAAAGCGCGGCCAGGGTCAGGAGCAGGAGCCGCGGCAGGGGGGCGAGGGGGGCTTTTTTCACAAGCGGTATGACCGCAGAGGAAATACGGGCGGGGAGGCCGGGGCAAGGGGGATCTCCCGGGCGGGCGGACCGTTAGGAAATGGGGGTATGCGGCCGGGCGCGGGGGCGGCCGGCGGTTATTTCTTCCAGGCGGCGCGGAAGCGGAAGAAGGCGCGGGCGCCGGGGCTGGCGACCTGCCAGCGGGCGGGGTCGGCCGGGTCCTGGGTCACTTCCGGCGCGGTATCGGTGCCGATGGTGAAGTCCGACCAGGTGGCGAGGTCGCTGCTGCGCTGCAGGATCAGCTGGGAGTCGCCGCCGGTGGTGCGCGGGGCGAGGTGGAAGGAAAAGACCGGCGTGGCGGTGGGGGAGGCGGGGGCAGAAGCAGCCTGCAGGGCGGTCAGGATGGCGGCGTCATTGACGGCGGGGTCGCCGCCCAGCAGCCACTCCACCTGGTTGGAAAAGCCATCGCCGTCCGGGTCGCCGTCGGGTGACTTATTCGTCACGCTGCTGGCGGAGATCCAGGTGGTGTAGGCGGGGGCGAGCTTGCGCAGGCCGATGCGGCCGAGCCGGCAGGTGCCGGTGCCGGTGAGCTGGATGCTGCAGCCGAGCGCGGTGGTGCCGGCGGGCAGGATGACGGGCGGGCTGCAGAGGATGCCGGCGGGAGTACGGAGCATGTCGTAGCCGCCGGAGCCGGGGATGGAGTCCGCGGCGACGTGGTAGGAGGGGTAGGCGGTGACGAAGGGGCTGAGATTCCAGTAGGGGGAGAGGCCGGGGTCGGTTTCGAACTCGGCCACGATCTCCACGGCATCGCCGGTGGTCCAGGCGGGGTCGCCGGAGGTGGCGAGATTGGCGACGGGGCCGTAGAGCTGGATATTGCTGGAGGCGCTGGCGGGGTTCGCCACGCTGAGCTGCCACCAGTTTCCGCCGGTGGCCCGGGGGATGAGGCTGGAGGTGACGGTGGAGCCGCTGCCGGTGGCGTCGTAGGACCACTGGTAGGGGTTGGTGCCGGTGCCTTCCAGGGTGGGATTGACGGTCAGCCAGGTGATAGTGGAGAGGAAATCCCGAGGGCGGATGAAGGGCTGCAGCAGGGGCGCGGCGTAGGCACCGAGGCGGGTCATGCCATTGGCGCTGGGGTGGAGGCCATCGGTGAAATAGGTGGAGTCGGCCACGCCATCGCCATCCGGATCCAGGATGCGGAACCAGTCGATGTGGAAGATGCGGGGGTCGGCGGCGCAGAGGGCGTCGACCTGGGCTTTCAGGGTCACCAGCCAGGCGGACTTGTCGGGATTTCCGGCGGCGATGGGGAGGACGTCGCAGAGGACGGGGGTGATGCCGTGGTCGGCCAGGCTGGCGCACATGCGGGCCAGGGTGGCGGCGACGTCCTGCGGGCTACGGGACTGGTAGTAGTCATTGGTGCCGGCCATGAGGATGCAGGCCTCGGCATTCGACTGCAGGACCAGCGGGAGATCGGTGGCCTCGATGAAGGCGGAGTCCTTTCCGCTGGAGGCGAAGGCAGGCAGGCTGCCATTCCACACCAGCTCCGGCTGCTGGGAGAGGAGGGCGGACAGGGTGGTCCAGAGGCCGCTGCGGTAGTAGACGTAGCCGTCCCCGGTCTGCCCGGTGATGGAGTCGCCCATGACGGCGATGCGGGTGAAGGGGCCGGCGGGCGCCGCTCTGAGCGCGGAGGGGAAAAGCGCGGCGGTGAGGAGGAGGCTGGCGGCGGCGAGGCAGCGGGGGCTCATGGCGGCAGCAGCGGAGCGGGAAATGCGCGGGCTGACGAGACGAATCGGCGGCCGGTGCGGGGCCTTTCCGGCACGCGGGCCGGGTGAGTAGAGGGGATCGGGAGGGAGGGTGGCCGGCGGAAATCAGGAGGCTGCCCGCGGGGCGGGGGCCGGGCGGGCGGCACCGGGCTCCGGGGCGTGGCGCAGGCGGGCTTCGTGGATGATTTTCATGACTTCCTTCCACTCCTTTGCCCCGTGAACGCGGAAGCGGGTGCGGACGCCGTCCAGGCCCTGGAGGGTCAGCCGGGAGCGGGTGGCCCGGGCGATGGCGACCTCATCCAGGCGGATGGCGAAGCGCTCGCAGTGCTCATCCCCCAACCGCTTCACCCAGACCAGGGAGTCCCAGGTGAGGAAGAGGTAGCCGTTGCTGGCATAGAGCAGATTCCCCCGGCGCCAGGCGGAGCCGGCCCAGAGGGCGGGCTTTCCCTGGTGGGTGGGCGGGCTCACGCGCAGGGGATTCTCCCGCATCCGCCAGTAGGTCCAAGAGCCCAGGGCGAAGAGCTCCACCCCGGCGATGATGCTCCAGAGATGCCGCGGCTCGGAGAGATTCCGGTCGTCCGATGAGCCCACATAGAAATAGATGACGAGCGGGAAGATGACCAACTGGAAGATCAACTGGGTCCGCGACATGGCCTGCAGGATCCGGACTCTCCCGGGGGGATGCTCTGCCTGGGCGGAAATTTCCGGAGCCTGATACGGATTCATGGCGGAGGGGGAGGAGGGGAGGGAAATGGGGAGCGGCTACTCGGCGGCGGCGGTCAGGGTGATGGGGCCGGTGGAGCCGCCGAGCGCGGTGACAAAGGCGGCGAGGGTGGGACGCAGGGCGTCCTGATCGGCCCCGGCGCTGCAGGTGGCGGTGGTGGCGGCGGGGATCTCCGTGGCGAAGGGCACGGGGCGCAGGCCGCCCAGGTGGATGAGCAGATTCCGCCGGCTGAGGGAGGCCTGCTCCACGGCATTGGCCCCGCCGGTGAGGCTGGGGATGACGAGGGAGCGCAGGGTCGCGTAGCCGGGGCTGGCGGCAAAGGCGGTGCAGGCCTGGAAGCGCGCCTCGTCCATTTCCAGGCCACCCTCCACCAGGCGCATGGCCATCATGCGGGCGTCGTAGGGGAGTTGGGAAAGGCGCTCGGCGTGCTTCAGCAGGCGGGCGGCGGAGCGGGCGAAGCGCTCGGCCCCGGTGTTCGGGATCTGCTCGGGAGTGTACTCCGTGCGGGTCAGGTGGACGCCGTCCTCCCGTGGGAGATCGGCCACGTCGACCTGGAACCAGCGCGGGCCATCGCGCAGGGCCTCGAGCTGGCTTTTCCGGGCGAGGTGGCCGCGCTCGATGTCGTAGGGGCCCTGGTTGGCCTGGGGATTGTCGAAGCAGAGGCGCTCGTAAATGAAGAACATGTCCGGGTGGCCGGTCTTTTCCCGCACGGCGGCATTCCAGGCGGCGGCGCGCGGGCCGTAGGTTTTCGCCAGGGCGTCGGGGTCGGTGTAGGTGCGGTTCCAGTCGCCGTCGCCATTCGGCTTCCAGGAGATCCGCGCGTCGGCGGTGTCGCTTTCGCCCTGGATGAAGAAGCAGGCGACGAGGGACTTCGGGTTCTTTTTCACCGGGCTCTCCCGCAGTTGCCAGTCGGCGATGACGGGGTAGCCGGAGTGGGTGAGGAGCTGGTAGCCGGCCAGGCTGCTGGCGGGGGCGGCGCTGAGGTCGTAGTCCGGGCAGATCTCGTAGCCCGTGCCGTCTTCCTTGTCGCTCTCCCACATGGTCAGCGGGCGGCCGCCGTAGATGCCGCCGAAGGAGAGGGCGACATTGTCGAAGCGGGCGATGGTCTCCTTGCGGAGCTCATGCATGGTGGTCAGGAAATTGCTCTGGCCGCCGCCGTAGAGGAGCATCACGGGCGGGCGCTCGTCGTTCTTTTTCCGCTCCATCCAGCGGCCCAGCCTGGCGGTCTCGTCATCGCTGATACAGCGGGGGAGAAAGGTCAGGTAGCGGAGATCGACGGCGGCGGCGGTGGCGGCGGGGTCGTAGCTGCCGCCCAGATTGAAGTGGCCGGTGGGGCCGGTGGTGTTCGAGGTGCTGGGGACCACGCCCTCGTACCAGTCCAGCTTCACCTTGGTCTGCGCGCCATCGGAGCGGAGGATGAGGATCTTCCACTGCTGGTTGCCGGAAAAGGCGTAGTTCTCCTGGTTGCAGACGATTTCCCAACTGGGGGAGAAGCGGAACAGGCCGGTATTGAGGTAAAAGAACTCCAGGGCGCGGCTGGCGGCGAAGTCCCCGCCGAAGGGCATGCGGTAGTCGCGGATGTCCTTTCGCACCTTCAGCAGGACGGCCAGGGTCCACTGGGTGGTGACGCCCTGGGGCCACATGGGCAGGGAAAGCTGGTCATCCACGCCATCGAAGGAAACGGAGCCGTTTTTCAGAACGGGGCGCAGGGCGGCGTTGGCCTGGACGTCGGTGGTGGCGCCGCTGCCGGTCCACTGGGTGACGGGCTGGCCCTCGGCGCTGGCGGGGAAATCCTTTTCCGCATCGAGCTGCCAGAGCGGCTGGAGGCTGGCGGGGTCGAAGTCCTCCGGAGTGACGGCGACGCGGTAGAACATGCGGTCGGCGGCCGTGGCGGCGGCGGGACCAGCGTCGGTGTAGGACATCTGTTCGCGGGTGGCCTCGACATCGGCCGTCAGCGGTTCCCAAGCCGCAGTCGGAGCCAGGTCCGCGCTGCGCTCGACGCGGTACTTCTGGCCGGGAGTTGCCTGCCAGGCCAGGTTGATCCCGGTTTCGGGATGCCGCTGGCAGTCAACGGACGGGGGCAGTTCGGGAGGCTGCGGGACGGCCAGGCAGCGACCACTCTGGAGCATCGACAGAGTCAAAAGAAAAGGCAGCGCCCGGGGGAGATAGCGTTTCAAGGGGGAGGAGAGTTACCTCACCGCGGGAAAGGTGACAAGCGTGGTGGCCGGGGCTGTGTGCGCCTTTGGGCATTGACGCTCATGGAATGGCCTTTAGATAGAAGAGGCGCATTAGCGTCTCCTCCAACAATGAACGCCGAAAAAGCTTATGATGATTACTGGAACAGCGGTAAGCACGTCGTCGACCTCTGGGACTCCAAGGCGTTCAAACGCTGGCTCTCTCCCCTCGCAAATAAGGGGAGAGTTTTAGACTATGGATGCGGTCTTGGTCATTCTTACCAGACAGAGCTCCTCAAAAATTGCGAAAATTACGTTGGAGCGGACGTGAGTGACGTCGCTCTGGAAGATTTAGCGAAGAAAGGTCTAAAGAGTCTTAAAATTGAAGCAGACGGAACCATTGATGCTCCCGACGCTTCTTTTGACGCTATCGTCTGTAGCGAGGTCATGGAGCACCTCTGGGATCCTCTTGGCGCTGCACGCGAGTTGGCTCGTGTTCTCAAACCTGGTGGAATCCTTGTTTCGACGGTGCCGAACTATGGTTACCTTCCATGGCGTCTGTTGGCTCTTTTCCGGGCTCAAGTTTGGTCTGAGCCGGAAGATCCCGCACAAGACCCTTTCAAGGGAGTGCACATCCGGTATTTTTCGAAGAGAACCTTTGGGCAACTCTACAAGATGGCGGGATTTTCAAATGTGGGCGTAGACAGCTTCGACAATACCAATGTTTTCCACCTCTTCACAGCTTTCAATCTTCAGCGTCTCGGTGGATTTTTAGAATCCAAGCTGCCTAAAGCGGCCCGACTGCCGTGGCTCCAGAAAATTTCAACAGCAGTCTTTGCACAGCGGCTTAGAGCCGTTTGCATCCGTTGATTTTCCAAGATTTGATGAAGGCCTGCGCCAAATGGCGTAGGCCTCACGATTCTTCACTGCTGTGTCGAAATTCGGATTCCGGCATTGCGAAATCTGAAGGTGCCTTTTTGGCCGTTGTAGCGGACTGCAAGATACATGGATGTCGTGCCGTGTGGGATCTCGCCCCCTACCGTTCGGAGCACATATTTACCAGCTTTGCCGACGTTGAAATCGACCTTGCCGCGTTCAAGGACGCGCATCGAGCTGAGTTCGCCAAATTGGGGGCCTAAAAAGACGAGGGCGAGACTGACGCTTTTCATATCCCAGTCTTCTTGGTCGCAGTCGAATTCGGCGACTCCCTCGACCTTGTCACCAATCGACCAGCCAGTGCTGCTGGGGTTGGAGCGGAACTCAAGATCGTGGTAGCCGACCTGCCGGATCTGAAGTTGCTGCCAGTCGTTGCCGGCGTCCGCCGCAGCCACTTTGGAGGCCGTGGTCTGGAAGAAATAGGAGTTGTTCCAACCTGAGGCGACTCCAGAGGAATCTCCGGTCATCGCAGGATTGGTGGTCAGCCAAGCCGGGTCACCGGAGTTTCCGTAGTCCGGCTTTACGGGCTGAATGTAGGGCTCCAGATATGGCGCTGCGATATCCGCCTCGCTGAAGCAGGCGAGATCGTTTGGATGGATCTTGTCGGGAAAGTACTTCTCCAGAGCCGCCCCGTTTTCAACGAAATCAGGATTCCACGGAATGAGGGTGATGTTGCGGGCCTCGGCAATAGGTCGGAGAAGTGCGTTGGTTGCTTCCACGACAGTCTGAGATGTGGGATTTCCCGATGGCGGGACCTCCATCCACACGAAGCGCTTTCCATCAATGGTGAGGCGGTCCCAGAGTGCCACGATGCGCTCACAGGTGGTCGCTGCGTCAGCGCCGTAGTTAAGATCGTAAGTCCCAATGCAGCCTACAATCAGCTGCGCATTTGCTTTCTCGACATCTCCCAGAGGGCCTGGGCTGTAGCTGACATCCTGCGCAGTGTGGCCAGAATTGCCGAAATCCCAATCTCCTTCGGGATCGCTCTGAAAAGTGGTTGCGCCTGAGTAGAGGCTAAAGCGCCGGGAGAGATCGAATCGCTGGCCCATCTTGGCCTGCACCCAGCCAAAGGTGGCCATCGGATTGATTGCACTGTAATGGCTAAACCAGCTCTGCGGACCAGCCTGCGCCCGGCTGGCCCCATCATCGCCGTAGCTGTTGACCATGAAATATTCACCGTATGCAGCTAGGACTGCGGATCTGACATCTGCCACGGTTGAGGTGACGACACCATTCTCTCGGCCGAGAGTCACCGTCAGGTCAGTGCCAGTCATGCTTACTTCCAGTGGGCCTGTCCCGCCGGGATTGAGATGGGTGACGGAGTAGCGGTCAGGATGGGGTACGCTTGCCCTGATCCGGTATCCGGTGGCGAAACCGGTTCCGATGACGCAGTCGCAGGCGTAGGAGCTGGTGAACTCTGTGATCGAATCTCCAAACAAAGCGATGGTCGATGCACGCTGGTCCTCGCCAGAGGTTTGCAGTTTGAAGAATCGGTGCGGCTGTTCGGTCGTTCGTACAGAGTCCGTCACCACCACGGCTCCCGTAGTCACTTCATCGGAGATGCTTACACCGGAAGAGCATACCCACGGAGAATCGCCCGACTTTGTAGCAAGCTCGGACCAGATGTCTGCCGCCGGGCTCTCGGCTGCCAAA
>JAJDFF020000683.1:0-10084 GCA_021527025.2 Geoglossum cookeanum | reverse complement strand
TCCGGGTCGCAGGCATAAGCCGCGCGGGGAGCAGCCATTCCAACGGACACCGGTTTTTATCCTCCAAGCATTTGATTCTGGGCCGCTTCGCACTTAACTATGACTGGCGGGAGTTTCAAACCTTGCCGTACATTAAGCATTAACCCTGCGAGTCCCCCCAAGGGGATGACGGAGCACATCAAATGACCGCCAATGTGACCATTTCCGAGCGGGCTGCGAAGCGAATCGGACAGATCCTCAAGTCCGAGGGCGACGGTGCCATGCTCCGCATCAGCGTCGAGGGTGGCGGCTGCTCCGGCTTCCAGTACAAATTCGACGTCGCGCGCGAAAAAGCCGACGACGACCTCACCATCACCCGCGACAGCGCCGTGGTGCTGGTCGATCCCACCTCGGTGCCGTTCCTGGCGGGCTCGGAAGTCGACTTCGTCGATGACCTGATCGGAGCCTCGTTCCGGGTCAACAATCCGCAGGCGACCGCGTCATGCGGATGTGGGACGAGTTTTTCGATTTAGGAAACTCCATCCTCGCTCGATCGTGAAGAGATATCATCTGCGCTGTTTGCAGCTCGATGTGGCCGTATCAGTTCGTCGAGAACGTGCTTTGAGCGGCAGGGGGCGTTCCCTTCACACGGAAGCCCCCTAAGAAAAGGGCTTTGAAAGGCAGAACAGGGTTAGAACATCCGTGCAAAGCCAGTGCACCCGCCGAACCAATTCTGTGAATGGGCTCATGTAGGACGCGGCGGTCGCCGCTCAGTGTCTCGACATAGTCGTCGGTGGCACTCATCAAGGTTTGAGCGAGTCACCACGCCAAAGCCCACGGTCCTTGATCGTGTAAGCGCTGCTCGACCTGTTCGATCGAGGTCAGGGTGCTTTCAAGCTGCCCTTCGATGCTCTTTGCCATGCCCCGAAGCTACGGGGGGCACGGTTCGATCTGAAGAGATCATTTGGGTATCGGTGAACCTCGCTATGGCTCATTCGGGACGTGTATTAAATCGACGAAGGTGCGGATCGCCGTAGCTATGTCACCTTCGGGTTTCGCGCCCCCAGAGAACCCACCATCGTGGTTTTTGCTTCTCATTCATTTTGCGCTTCAATTCCGCTTGGCGCCCCTGCAACTCATCCTCATCGTCGCTCGTAAAAGTGACCCAATCCAACTCCAACGCATTTTCGCAGAATGCTCTCAGCTCGGTAGGAGTGAAGTCCCCCTTCAACCGATTTGCCTTGTGCGAAATGACCCAGACATTTCCCTTCACATAGCCTCGGCGAGGGTCCTTGCGGTCTAGCGTGGGAGAATCGTCGGTGTGTCGGCCCGCACCGACTTTGAAACGAACGCGACGGAGCGGGCAGACTATTGGAATTTCAAAATCCGTCGGACCGATGTTACACTCTATTGAAAACTTTCTTGCTCGTTGTCTTGCGCTATAGACAAGTCGGATCATTGTCTCCCAGTAATTATAGTTGCGCTCGCTAACCCAGTATTCATGGTCGTTCAGCTTGCTGACTTTTTCCTCGACGTCCAAGCCTTTCTGTCTCCACAACTCAGCAATCTCGTAGTGCCGTTTGTGCAACGGTCGCCATCCCCGACTCGTCTTGATGTAAAACATGGCCCCTCCCCACTGCGCATCAGGACTGCCGGGCGCGCTTACGGTCGGCATCCTTGAAGATCACGACATCGTCCGGCATATACCAGCGTGCCGCAACCGCCGCTGATCGAGGCGATCAACACGCTGCCGACCTTCCAAGATTGGCTCGACGCCGATTGGATGAAGTCGCCGGTCGCCCTGACCCACCGGGGGGCTAAGACGCTGAAGAAGGTCAAATGCGAGGCTGGCGAGCAGGCCCTGGAGGCGTGGAAACTGCGCCGGGTTGCCTAGCCGGTCGCCCCTCTAGCGGTAGTGCAATTTGCCGTGAATGTCGTATATGCACGACACCCAATATTGATCGTCCTCGCGCCTTACGTAGACCGAATGCGCGTGCGGTATCTCATCGTGCGGCCACGTCGCGAAGACGTGTTTTGTCGGGATGAACCAGCCGCCGTTGCCTTTTTTTTGGGGCGGCCCGACGATTTCCTGCCAAGGCTCTGCGGCGATCAGCTTGGTTAGCTCGGCGGCTTCGGTCCCCTCGTCCATAATCTACTTCTCGCTCTCCTGAACGGTCACTATTGGCTTGCCGTCATCATCTGTCCAATCTTCGACCTGCACCGCAGCGACCTGTACGGGCGAGAATTGCTTGTTCTGCTCTGCCACAAATCAGCGCGAGCTTGAACCTTTTCAAAGTCGGACAGCTTGCGTCTAGCCATGTTATCGTCTTCGCTCGGTCAAGGCCCAAGCATGGAGTTAACGAGTTCACAATTCAAGCGCCGGGCAAAATTCGTGCACGCAAATGCACATTCGATCTAATCATTTGATATAATTGATGTGTTAGAATAAGCCCGCAGCCTTCACACGGGAGGTCCAAGGTTCGATCCCTTGTGCGCCCACCATCCATCGCGATGAATCTTCTTACGATTTCTTATTGCTACGTATTTCCGTCTTGTCGGCAGTGGTGCGAAAGTGACGCGCACCAGTTTGCCCAACGCCTTCGCCGCATCCTTCAGGTAATCCGGGTCAAACGCTGTATAGGTCTCGGTCGTCCCCGGCCGCTTGTGCCCAAGCTGCGTTCAAACGTCCCACCCGCTAACCCGGTGCTTTCGCATCCACCGCGCTGCGGATGCCGCAGTGCGCTATCGATACTGCTCTTGGGTCGACATCCGCCCTCTGGCTCGCTCTGCCTCGGTATTCATTCACTGATTATTCTCACAGCACCGAATCCTTTGGAAATAGAGGAAACACCATGAGCGACAGCAGTAGCGATCGTTGGACCAAATTGTCAGGTATCCATGCCGCGATGCAGGACCGCTTCGGGATGAACACCGTATTGCTTCCATGCTCGCACAGAGCCTTCGGATACAGCTCAAGGATTACTTGGGTGGAGGGCCGAAGTCGGTCTCTCTCTTCGAATATGATGAAGACAAACAAACGTACACGCCGGCCAACCACGAATTTGAAGCAACGTCCATGAACCAGGACTATAAGTGGTTCCTTGCTTATGGAGTCACCTTGGAGCGGCAACCCAATGCGTTCCCGAAGACAACCTTTCAATTTCCGGTTTGGTTTACTTGGGATGATACTGAGCTTACGATTGACACTTCATTCGGCGTTGTGAAGGATCCTCGCCAAGACCCAATTGAGCTTACGAACGTCTGTGAGCGCATTTATAATGGCCTTTGTAAGTCGATTGAGAATCGCATCATGCATAAGGCAGGAACCAAGAAATTCGGGTTCTTGGGATTCGATAAATAAGCCCGCAGAGCGACGTTCTGGATAAACAATTGCCGAAGGGGCAAGCGCTATGCCCATGTTTGACTACGCAGCATTTACCGATGGGAATATTGACCGAGAGACGGTCGATCGGACCAACGCCATTGTTGAACACATCCGATCACTGCTGGTCGATGAGGTTTTCACACGTGGCCCAACGCTTGGCTACACCGTTGCCGGCCATGCTAGCTCTTACTTCCAGGCTCACATCCGACGAGCGCTCGAATTTCTGGACGGCGGAATGGAAGAGATGAAGAACGGCCGGTCGTTGGTGGCTACGACTTGCGCAAGGTCGATCCTAGAGTCCGTCGCGTGCTTTCACGATTTCTGCAAGCGTCTCACCGACATACTCGACGAGGGCGACTCACTTAAAGCGCTGAAGTTCATAACAGGTCAGGCTTTCGCGACAAAGCTGCAGCACCTTCATGATGAAGACGGTAGCAATCGCGCAACCAACATCATGACCCAATTGGACAAGCTGACGAAGACCGTACCTGGCCTTCGGGGGGTCTACGACCAACTCTCTGAACTAACCCATCCCAACGGGTTAGGCGCGGCCGCCTATTTTGTGGATCTCGACCCAGATACCGGCGTTGCGCATATCGGAGTCCCCAACGATAGACGACAAATCTACTTGGTAAGGATGTTAGGTTCGGCACACTTCCTCGACAAAATTGTCCAAGACATGAACGCTCTGAAGGCAAGGATAGCGGTGCTGATCCGTGCTGAAGAGGCTGAGAAAGACAGTCCGAGGGACGGCCACTCCTAAAAGCTGCTGCTGACTTCGAAGAACGTCCAGGCCAATGCTACTGCCATCACGCTGTACCAAAGCACGGTATCGATGAGCTTAGTGATGGGCTCGATCGCGGAGTCTTGCCGTTTGCTGCCAAGAGAATAACGCATTCAATACTCCATACTTTCGTTGCTTTGTCGCCATACTGAAAACGACGACGGCAACAAGAGTATGGGCCTGCTTTCAAGCTATTGCGCTCGCACGCCCTAGCCGTCGGTCAAACCCTGCGGTCAGAAATCGTATACTTCAATAGCCTGCCCAAACTTTTGTTCAGCGCTTCGATGCTTCGCGTTTCCAGTACTCAACCATGCGCTCAGCCTTCGTTAAGCGCACAGCGATGTCCGCAAGGCTGGACGGCAGGAATACGCCGACCATAAGCGCGATTATGCCGGCGACGCTCTCGCCCAACCATCTCGAAGACCCGTCTTCGTCGTAAACACGCCAGGAATGCGGAATCCAATCGAGAGCATTGCTTACGCCCAAGTAGACACAGGCGAACGTGCCGAGCATGGCAGTGCCATAAAACGCAATCTTCTTCCATGTCCATCTCGGCACAATGTCGGGAGAGTCGGCCGGCGCAAAGTACCAGGGACGAGCGGCCAAAAGATAATAGAACCAGAACGTCAAAGCCCCGATGGTGACGGACAAAGCCGCACCAATGAACGTAAATATGGCTTCCATCTCACAGCCCCTGTTCGATTGAGCTTGTCAATTTCCGCTGCGCCACGCAAGATTCACCACTACCCCCATCTCAAATCATTTCATTGGAGTAATCATGGGATTCGGCGACAGTGCACTTAATTCGATTGATCCTGATCTCTGTCAGCCACAGCAGTAAAGTGCACTGGGGTGCCCCTTGGAACGAGACACGATAATTTCAGTGACGGTGCGGTTGCCACGATGCGTTATCGTGCGTTTCAAGTAAGCGGCGATAGTAAAGTGCACCGTCACCGAAATTAGATCGGAGCCACTCGTATCGTAGCAATCGGCCCGGCTGTCATTTCGGCGGGACTATTCTCGTGCGGCGTCTTTTTGGTCTTTACCGCTGCAATCTCGTAGCATTTGCAAACGATACTAGGTTCTACTGCTCTTGCGCCGCCCCGTCTCCGGTATAGTCCCAGCGGGAGCATACACACGACCGAAAGTGTCGACCGATCACCTTGTACAATGAATCACCGCCTAAATCTCGAACTCTCAAAAACAAGACGATTAGTTAAGTGTTGGCCGCGGTGGTATCCAAGCCGGGACCGAGATATCGTGCTGCCATAAAGACCGCTCGCGGCGTCGCGAAAATTCAATGTGAGGAAGACTAATGGTGAAGCTAAAGCGCCCATCTGACTTCAAAGATACAAAACAATTGCCGCGTGAAGAAATCATGCTTGAGATAGGACGAATAGCAATCGTATCAGCCAGCATTGAAGATCTACTGCATTCTCTTCACTGGAAGTTGTCAGGTCTCAGTGCGTCCGTAGGCGCAGTGATTACGGCTGACGCTCGCGCAAACCGACTAACGGAAGATATTATCAGGATTGCGAAAGCTGCCGATGTAAAGCAGGCGATCGTAGATGATCTAAAAGATATTTTTAGCCAATACGCCTCGTTAGCGACAGAGCGAAACAGGTTTGTTCATTGGATTTGGAGCTGGAATACAAAAACTGGACAAGATAGAATTGAGCCGCCGAGCTATAAACCTACGCATGAAGGAAAATACGTTACAACCGAAGATGTCGCTGCAGTCGCCGACGACCTCGTTTGGGTCGAGCATAGATTGCAAGGGCATTTGCTAACCGAACAAGAAATAAAACAATCGATAAAAAAATACGGCGTCGATGGTGCGCCTGACGCTCCAACCCCGTGGCTTAAATGTTTCTAGCTTCGTGCTCGATCGCTGCTCAGAAGACCATACTGATGTCGCCGAGCGCGCCGTTTACCCGCCTTCAGGGCGAGATAGATCGATACTCGATCTTGATCCGTGACAGTCGCGGGTATTCGCTTCGTTGCAGAAAAGGCCAACGGCTTGATCCACCAGCAAGCGCAACGCCGCCGGTAAAGTTATTTCTTGAATGTACATTGCGAATAGTCAAATGCGCGATAACCTCTACCGCAATTGTGGGGTCCGCTTTGCCGCCAGCTGGCAAGCTGCGCAGGGCGACAATCTGAATGGCGGATTACAGTGCACTCAATTCGGGCGGGTCTTCGTCAGCCAGACGAGCAACAGTTAAATGCACTGGACTGCAATCTGAGATAAATTTACGGCCCACCTTGGCGAACCGTTGAAAGACGCTCCTGAGCTTACGTACAAGGAATTATTCGATTTTTCAGCTCTGACCGTCGACTGCATTGAAGCACTCAGCCGACCCCTCAAGCTAATCAACGATTCGGTTAAAGACAAAGCGAACGCCAAACCTCTAGCAACAGCCTTTTGGAAAAATTGGACGACTTGAGAATTGCAGTGACAAAGCTGGGCCACGCGCCCAAGGCAAGACAATCAAGATTTAGACGACGCTAACTTTGCTTACGCCACAGCGCTAGACAAGGGGATTCAAAGTGACGGTGACCTACAAGTTCATCTCAGCACGCAATCTTCCAATTACACTCAAATCACCGAACAGCTCCGGAGTTTCGCAAGTTGGCGGATCCCCCAATCTTAGATGCCCTCACTGTATGCACATGGGCGCCTTCACGCCTATTATCGGAAACGACTTTCAAATCACTCATACAGAGATGCGGCAGAACGCACCGTACAACCTCGGACGAACAACGCTCGGGCTTCGAGTGTGCCCTAATTCGGATTGCAGAGGTGTTGTCACCGTAGCAATGGACGAAAAAGATGGCGTGATATGCCTACCAAATGAAGTCTTAGATTTTGACGCGACCGACATTCCAACGTCAATAGCGCAGTCATTGGAAGAGGCCGTCAAATGCCACAGCGCTCAGTGCTACAAAGCTGCTGAGCTGATGGTCCGCCGCGTGCTCGAAGAATTATGTGAAGACAGACAAGCGACTGGTAACAACCTTAAGGAGCGGATAACTGCGCTATCCAAGTTAATTGTGCTACCCCACGAATTATTACAAGCGGCCGACCATCTCAGACTGCTTGGAAATGACGCGGCTCATATAGAGGCGAAGACTTATCAGTCTATTGGCGAACCGGAAGTGCTCTACTTATCAATATAAAGGGCTGCTAAGTAGATTGACTGCGCTGCAGAAGCCCTCACCCTATTGAAGAGGCACGCGGCCAACAATCGGCCGGCCTCACTCCGAACAACCAAATATTGCCGTCGCGCTTAACCAGACTGTCCTGAAATCGCTTCCTAAACTTCGTGAAAGTTAGCCCATTGAAGAAGGCAAACGCAAAAACCGCAGGCCCTGAAAACCTCCTGTCATTTTGCGCCCGCCAAACATAGCCTGAAGTCAGGGGTTTTTCTTTTCCAGAGCGGCGGCGATACGCTCCAATGCCTTCCTGATGTGGAAAGACTGGTGAGCAAGATAGTTCGCCGCGTTAGCGATCTGATGTTCGGTACCCGGTGTAGCACCCGCTGAGTAAACGGGCGGTGGCTCATCGAAAAATGGGTGGCTGGACATAAAAAGCTCCTAATTGGTTTTGAAAATTAATAACGCTTAATGACCGTACCCTAATTGACGAGAAGTATCATCACGTTCTCAGGTTAGAGTGACAGTGGATTCAATCAGTGAATCCTCAGCGCTAGGCCGCGACAGAAAAGCGCACCGTAACGATTATTTACCGTTTCAAAATGCTGGATCGTTTGTTTTTCCACCTTGGATAATTGAGAGTCCTGAAGCTCGATTTTCAGCAGCTCCGTCCTCCTCTTCCCCCAGTTTGGTCGCTCCTAGGCTCAAGAACATGTATTCTGCCACTATCACAGCTTGTTCCGACGCCCATACCCCGCTTTCTGTGATGGCCTTGCTGCACTCATTCGCAATGGCATCAAGACTCCGCTGATCAACGATCCCGCTAGAAATCAGAATTGATCTCATACAACGCGCACCTTGTAGCAAACCATCCATTCGGGCGGTTAGCCTTTGAAACTCCACTTCGGTAGCGCGACGCAATTCCTCCGTGAAGAGATTTGCGATCCTCATCATTTCGGCATCTCCGCGTATCTCGACCGGCATGACACTTACCCCTTATGATCCTCGGAACCGCTCTTATTTAAGCCACATCAAATTTAACGCTTCAACTATCTTGCAGGATGCCATGCGGGCTTGGTCGAAAGCGCCTAAGCCTCTTCGACTACTGCAATCCGGCGCGCAAAGCGCCTCAAGCACAATACGGGCAGCCGATCGAGAAGCGCCGAGGAGACATCGTTACAATGCGTGGCGAACTCCAAAACAAAAAACTTGATCTGGCTGCTTCACATCATTGATACTCGATCAGTTGAGTACCGCGGTGCCGCGTCAGCCTTTTAGTGAAGACTGTTTGGATTGATCCCAAGGAGCCGAGTCATGACAGCACGCGACCGATGGATAGAAGTTCTGAAATGCCCCCAATGCGGGAGGACCGGAAAAGCCAATCTCTCGCAAGCTGATGGCTATGCTTACATGAGGGGAGAACGCAGAACGACTGCTGATAGCTTGCCGGATGGCTTCAAAGTCGTCAGCGGCGCCGACGATATCGATATTTTTTTGCAAAGACTGTAACGTCTCGGCGTGGGCTTGAAATAGAGGCGCGCACGTTCAATTGAAGGTTCAGCCCATATCTGATCTCTACGTCAATACGGAATCTGTCCCACTCCTGAAGCGAGTCGCGGCCGGCCGTCCGGAAGACTCGGCGGCTTGGTCGCGTCCCGGAAATCTGCCGACGAATGGCGATCTTGGACGAGGAGATCATCGCACACGCCGACGGATTCATGGAATTGGATGGTCTGTTTGTGGAGCCCGAAAGGAACCGCTCGGGGATAGGCCGGCGTTTGGTAGAGGAAGCGAGGCGCCGGGCGATCGAGTCCGCTGATGGTCGTCGCCTCACCTGAAACCCAGGAGTTTTATCGCCGATGTGGCTTCACGCCGACGGAACAGGTCACGACACGCTTTGGGACCGCGATCGCCATGAGTTTGCCGATCAAAAGGATGCCCTCTTCCCGGCATGGAATGACTTAAAGACGCGAGGGTTCGATGTCACCGATTGATGGCAGACCACTAGCCGACATGCTTCCGGACGAGGTCAGGGATTTCATCACCTCGCGCACTGTCGTCGGCGATCTGGCATTGCCGTCCAGCTATCCCAAACCTGATGAACTGGATGACTGGCAGGTGGGGTTTCGCTCTCATGGGCACACGGGCGAAAGCCTCGTATCGACAGCGCCGGGCGCCTGGCAACCGGGTTGGTATGTCGTCGCGATGAACGGGTTCGATGATCCGCTGTTCATCGACATCAGCGAAAAGTCATCCGGCTTCCCGGTCTACTATGCACCTCACGGCGCTGGACGATGGGACAAGACGGTCGTTGCGCCAGATCTTCTGCGCTTCGGCCAGGTCTTGTCGACCCTTGCCGGGATGGCGGATGACGATGCGCAGGCGCTGCAATTCATCGAAAGGGAAACAGACACCACCAACGCGTTCTGGCATCTCGTTCACGAGGGGCGCCGGGATCGCGACGTGCAGGGCGAGCAAGCCGCCTATGATCCGAAGGACTTTCAGGACGGCACCTTGGTCGTCACCGATGTCGGGCCCAACAAAATGAAGGTGGCACAGCTTCTCAGGCGTGCGCTCAATGTGTCCTTGCAGGAGATCTTGCCGATGCTCGCAAAGCCTGAGATTGCCGTGGCCAGCGGCCCTTTGATCAGCGTGCGCCGCATTCAGGGCGAACTGATTGCGTTGGGGGCTTCGCTGGAGTTTCGGCCACGGGCCGAGGGTTGAGCCGATCACGAACGAGTCGCACAACTCATGGTCCTACTGCGTCATATACAACTTAC
>JAJDFF020000682.1:0-10085 GCA_021527025.2 Geoglossum cookeanum | reverse complement strand
CGCTACAGCGAGGGGCTGAGCTTCACGGAGGCGGCGCGGCGGACGGGCCGGACCGAGGTGGCGCTGCGGCAGCAGGCGAGCCGGGCGGTGGGAAAGCTGCAGGCGCTGCTGAAGGGGCGCGGGGTGGCGGTGCCGGTGACGGCGCTGGCGGCCGGGCTGGGCGGGATGCTGGGGGGCGGCGGGACGACGGCATCGGCCGCGACGCTGGTGGCGGCGGGGGCGCTGGGGGCGTCCACCACGGTGGGCGGCGGGTGGCTGGTGTGGATGACTTTTTTGACCATGACGACGAAGCAGAGCATTTTCACAGGAGTGGCGCTGGCGGTGCTGGTGGCGGCGGGTCCGCTGGCCTGGCGGGCGCATAAGATTCGCGAGGCAGGGCGGCAGGCGGCCGTGGCCGGGCCGGCATCATCGACGGGGAATGCCGTAGCTGAGAAGGGTGGGCTGGCGGCGGAAACGACCCCGGCGCGACCGGTGCGGCCGGGGGGCGCGGCGGCTGCGGTGAAGGGCTCGCCGATCGCGGACATGATGAAGGTGGCGGAGTTGCTCCAGGGAGAGGTGAAGACCGGACTGGGCGAGTGGCTGGCGCAGAGCGCGGAGCTGGAGGTGGCCCGGACCGCGGCGGCGCTGAAGCTTTCCCCGGAAAAGGCGGCGGCCCTGCGGCAACTGCTGAGTGCCCAGGCGGCGGCAACGGTGAAGAACCTGATGACCGACGATGAGGATGAGGATTCGGAGGAAGCGGATTCCGCCGGTGCGATGAAACGACGCGGGGACGAGCATAGGGCGGCGCTGGCGGCGTGGTATGCGGCGAACCTAAGCGCGGAGGAAAACGAGGCGCTGACGCGGCTGCAGGGGGAGGTGCGGAGCGCGGAAATCCGGCGGCTGGCGGACGAGTCGGTCTACCCGATCAGCTCGGCCATTCCCCTGTCGCCGGAGCAGAGCGCGGAGCTGACGCGGGCGGCGGCGGCGCGGGCCGCGGAGACGGTGGATGGGGCGGCGCCGGACCGGTCGATCGCGATGGGCGTGAATATCGACACCTCCGAGCCGCGTCCGCAGGAGGAGCTGGCGGGCGATCTGCTGGAGCAGGTGCTGGACCCGGCGCAACTGGAGCTGTGGCGGCTGGCGCAGCAGCGGGACCGGATTTTCCGCGATGAGCTGCCGAAGCGGGTGCTGGACCGGTCGCTGCCGCTGTTGAAGGCGCCGGAGGTTCAGGAGGCACTGAGGGACCTGGAGTCGACGCCGCCGGAGGGGCCGGGGCATTGAGGGCAGGTGATGATTCGACGGAGGTTTCTACGGCAAGGATCGTAGACCGGAGCGGGAAGGACTGAATTTTTGATTCGCGGGATATGACAAGATTTCAAAAGACGATGGCAGCCTTTGCCCTGACGCTGGCGGCGGGGGTGGCGGTGTTTTCCTGGCAGTCGCGAGCGCTGCATGAGCTGCGGAAAGCGGCGGCCCTGGCGGGAGCCGGCGGCGCGGGCCCGGGAGTGCCGGTGACGGAGGAGAGCCCGGGCGGGCGGCGGGTGGCGGTGCGGAAGGCGACGCTGCTGGAGCGGGTGAATGCGAAGCTGCTGGAGTCGGTAAAGCCGGAGGATGTGGCGGGCTTTGTGCGCGCCGGGGATGAGCTGCCGCGGCTGAGGATCGCGGCCAGGCTGAGCGAGGCGGAGAAGTCGGCCTTTGCCAAGGCCTTCGCGGGGTTCGACCTGGAGCGGGTGCAGGCCTCCATGAACGACCGGCTGACGGGGGAGGAGCGGGGCCAGGCATTGGCGGAGATTTCCGCGCGGGAAAAGGCCTGGGTGGCGGGGCAACTGGGGCCGGCGCGGGCCGCGGCGGTGACGGCTGCGGAGGCGGAGTTCGAGCGGACGCGGGTGGAGCAAAAGGCGGCGAAATCCGTGGCGCGGGTCAGCCAGGCGGTGAACCTGAGCGCGGAGCAAGAGGCGCGGCTGCAGGCCGGCTTTGTCGAGCGGGGGCTGAATCCCCCGGCGGCGGCGCCGGTGGAGGGGATGATGATCCGGCCCTTTGGCAATGTGAGTGTGGACCGGACCGCGCCGGATCTGAAGGCGGAGGCGCAGAAGGTGCTGACGCCGGAGCAGTGGGCGGCCTACACGGAAATCAGCAAGGCGAAGGCCAGGGCGGACGGCCAGAAAATGAACTGGCTGACGACGAAGATCATGCCGTCCTTTCTGCAGGAGGCGCGGGCGGCGGCGGAGGAGTGAGCCACTTTCCCGGATCGGGAGGATTTACGGGGTGCTCCGTAGTTGAGACAACGGATTGCACGGATTTGACGGAATTTTTTCTGAACATAGCGAAACGATGAATACGACGATGAAAATGAGCTGGGGCGGGGTGGCGACGATGCTGTTGCCGCTGCTGCCGGGGTGCGTGAGTTATTCCACGGTGAAGGATGAGCCGCGGCGGGAGGTGCGCTTTGCGAGTGCCCGGGCGACTGAGGATTTCTACCGCGCCTACCGGGATCCGGTGCCGGAGAAGAAGCGTGCGATCAGCGTGGGGGTCGGCCTGCCGTACTGGCAATCCTCGACGGACTCCGATAACATCCGCTTCAACCGGGCGGTGGAGAAGGCGGATGCGGATCGCAACGGGGTGATCACGGAGAAGGAGGCGGCGGGGTTTGCCGCGGGGGAGAAGAAGGCCGGGGAGTGAGGCGGGCGGGTTCGGCGGGATGGGGCGGCAGGAAAAGCGGTGAGGAAATTTTTGTCACATCCCGGGTTTTTCCGGCAGCTAAGGGTAATCATGCATCTTTCGCCACCTGAGCCTCCTGACGTGGAGGCCCCCACCCCCGAGATTGCCGACTCGGATCTATTGCAGGCATGGGTGCGGGAACAGCGGCAGGCGGATTTCGCGGAGCTGGTGCGCCGGCACCTGGAGCGGGTGCGGGCGGTGGCGCGGCGCCAGGTGGGACCGGATCTGGCGGACGACGCGGCGCAGATGACCTTTGCGATCCTGGCGCGGAAAGCGGCGAGTCTGACCGGGGAGGGCTCGCTGGCCGGGTGGCTGCACCGGGTGACCTATCTGCAGTGCCGCGGCATGGTGCGCGGCCGGATCCGCGAGCGCCGCAAGCTGGAATCTGCCATGCAACAAGCCGAACTTGCCGAGGCACGCGATCCGCTGGCGGAGGCGCTGCCGCTACTCGATGCCGCGATCTGCGATCTGCCGGACAAGGACCGCGAACTGATCCACCTGCGCTACAGCGAGGGGCTGAGCTTCACGGAGGCGGCGCGGCGGACGGGCCGGACCGAGGTGGCGCTGCGGCAGCAGGCCAGCCGGGCGCTGGGCAAGCTGCAGGGGCTGCTGAGGGGGCGCGGCGTGGCGGTGCCGGTCACGGCGCTGGCAGCCGGGCTGGGGGTGACGCTGGGCGGCGGACCGACGGCCTCGGCCGCCGTGGTGGCGACGATTTCGACAGGGGCGCTGGCCAGCTCCGCCACGGTGGGCGGGGGCTGGCTGGCGTGGATGGCTTTTCTAACCATGACGACGAAGCAGGGTATTTGCACAGGAGTGGCGCTGGCGGTGCTGCTGGCGGCGGGGCCGCTGGCCTGGCAGGCGCATGAGATCCGGGAGGCGGGACGGAAGGCCGCGGCGGCCCCGCCGGCATCTACGGGAAGGGACGTAGCAGCCACGGGCGATCCGGTGTCCGGGGCAGCGCCGGAGCGACCGGTGCGGCCGGGTGGAGCGGCGCGGAAGGGCCCGCCGATGGCGGACATGACGAAGGTCGCGGAGCTGCTGCAGGCGGAGGTGAAGAATGGGCTGGGCGAGTGGCTGGCGCAGAGTGCGGAACTGGAGGCGGGGCGGACGGCCGCGGCGCTGAAGCTTTCCCCGGTGAAAACGGACGCGCTGCGTAAGCTGCTGTCCGGGCAGGCGGCGGCGACGGTGAAGGATCTGATGAGCGACGAGCACGATGAGGCCTCCGGGGACGAGGGCCCTTCCGAAGTCATGAAGCAACGCCGCGAGACCAACCTGGCGGAGCTGGAGGCATGGTATGCGGCGAACCTGAGCCCGCAGGAAAAGGAGGCGCAGACGCGAATGAAGGCGGAAGAGCGGGGCGCGGAGATCCGGCGGCTGGCGGACGCCTCGGTCTATCCTTTCCTCTCGGCGGTGCCGCTGTCGCCGGAGCAGACGGCGGAGCTGAGCCGTGTGGCAGCGGCGCGGGCGGCGGAAGAGGTGGAGGAAACGGAGCCGACGCGGTCGGTCGGCATGGGGGTGAATGTCAATACGGTCTGGCGGCGTCCGCTGGAGGAGGTATCGGGTGACCTGGTGGAGCAGGTGCTGGACCCGGCCCAGCAGGAGCTATGGCGGGTGGCTCAGCAGCGGGACCGGATTTTCCGGGACGATTTGCCGAAGCGGGTGCTGGACCGGGCGGTGCCGATGTTCCGGGACCCGGAGCTGCGGGAGATCCTGAAGGAGATGAATCAGGAGACCCAGGGAGCGGCGCAGCCGGGGCACTGAAGGCGGTGGATTTCACCAGGGTGGAGAGGATGGATTTTCAGACTGAGATTTATGACGAGACTTCAAATGACGATGGGGGCCTTCGGCGTGACGCTGGCGGCCGCAGTGGCAGTATTTGCCTGGCAGGCGGCGAAGCTGCATGAACTGCGGAGCGCCCCGGGCGCGGACGGTGGCGCGAGTGCCGCAGTGGTCGCCACCGCCGATGCCCCGGTCGATGCCCCGGTCGATGCCATGGGCGACCGGCAGGGCGGGCGGGTGGCGGTGCGGAAGGCGACTCTGATGGAGCGGGTAAACGCGAAGCTGCTGGAGTCGGCGAAACCGGAGGAGGTGGCGGTCTTTCTGCACAGCAGAGATGAGCAGGTGCGGGCGAGGATCGTGGCGAAGCTCAGAACGGATGAGAAGGAGGCCTTCAAAAAAGCCTTCGCAGCCTATGACCTGGAGTGGGTGCAGGCCGCGATGAATGCCAGCCTGCCGGGGAAAGAGCGGGCCGCGGTGCTGGCGGATATCTCCGCAAGGGAGAAGTCCTGGGTGGAGGGCCAACTGGGGCCGGAGCGGTCCGCGGCACTGGCGGAGGAGGACGCGGGATTTCAGCGGACCCGCATGGCGCAGCAGGTGGTGAACGCGGTGACGCGGATCGACGAGGTGGTGAACCTGAGCGCGGAGCAACGGACGCGGCTGCAGGAGGCCTTCGCCGTGCGGGCGCAGCAGCCCCCGGAGCAATCGCCGCAGGAGGGGCTGATGATCCGGCCCTATGGCTACGTGACCGTGGACCGGACCACGCCGGATTTGCAGGAGGAGGCGGAGAAGGTGCTGACGCCGGAGCAATGGGCGGCCTACACGGAAATCAAGACGGCGAACGCCCAGGCCTACGGCGAGAAGATGAACTGGATGATGACGAAGATCATGCCCTCTTTTCTGAATGCGCTGCAGGCCGCGGCGGATGGGGAGTGAGCCTCCTGCCCGGTCCGGGAAGAACTGCGGGGTGATGACGGAGAAGGAGGCGGGCGGGAACGGAGCAGACGAAGTTTTTACGAAGCCTGACTGGAGATAGTTATGGGTTGGATTAAAGCTCGGAAGCGGCCCGGTCTGGCGGCGTGATGGGCGATGAAAGATTTCCGAAAAGAGATGAGTGTGGCGAAGGCGGCGGCCGTCGCGGTGGACTTCTGGATGGCGGGTCTGGTGCACGGGCAGGAGCTGCCGGAGTCATCTTCCGCGGCCGCGAGGGCGATTGCGGCACCCGCCTCGAATGACGGGGACCCGGTCGGTCCGGTGGACGTGGCGGCGCTGCAGAAGCAGTGGGCTGAGCGGATGAGGGAGGGGCCGCCGTACCCGTCGGCTTCCGATCTGAAGCACCAGGCGGATGAGGGGCATCGGCTGGTGCTCCAGTTGCAGGGGGAGCTGCAAAACGGTGAAGTGGAGAAGGCGCTCGAAACCATTCACAAGATGCCGGGTGAATTCGGCGGAGACCGGGCGGCGCTGCTGGAGGGCTTCCGGGGTGAACTGCGGAACCCGAAGTGGGAAATCCGCGCGGGGCTGGCCCGGGAGTATCTGAAAATGGGGATTTGCCGGGAGGCTTCGATCGCGGTCCTGCGGGAAATCGTGCGGGATGCGGCGATCCCGGATGTGCCCGACGACGAAAGTGGGGGTGGTGGCTACAGTCCGCGGATGGTGGCGGCGACCTTCCTGTGCCGGTGTGGGGCGAAGGAGGCGGCGGATGACATCTGGGCGCTCTACCGGGAAAGCCGGTCACCCCGTCTGGCGCTGCTGATGGCAGAGGAGCTGGGCGATGAGCGGCCGCGGGAGCTGGTGGCGAAGGTGACGTATGGTGGGACTGACTATGTCGAGAATGTGAGATTGCTGGGTCACTATCAGGTGGCTGAGGCGGTGGAGCCGCTGAAGAAGGAGATCGCGGCGCACGACCTGCCTGGCGCGCAGATCGACTTCAACCGTTGTGAGGCGGAGGCGGCGCTGTTCCAGATCACCGGGGACGTTTCCCGCGTGCAGTGGCTGATCGATCACTGCAACAATCAGGATGACATCGCGAGGCTGGCCCGGCTGAAGTCGCCGCTGGTAAAGGATTTCCTGGAGAAGCTGCTGATGAGCAAGCAGCGCGGAGGCTTCTATCCAGGGGTGGTTTTCCCCGCTCTGTATCAGATCGATCCGAAGGACCCGGTGGTGCGGAAGGTGGTGCTGAACGCGCTGGAGGGACGGCCGATGGAGTATCCAGTCCCGCTGCCGCTGGTCTTCCAGGTGGCGGTGCGGCTGGACGATCCGGAGGTGCAGTCGAAGGGGGCGCTGTATGCCTACAACGTGCGGCCGAACGAGTGGAATCAGGCGTATACGCAGCGGAACTGGCCCTATGATGGATCGCACTTTGGCGTGCCGTAGGAGGAAGATACTGGCTGGATAGTAGCTGGCAGCCGGTCGGGTGTCTCCGTAGGGCGGAGCCGGCGGGATCTGCTGTGGGGGACGAGGATGCGAATGAGGAGCAACCTGCTGGAGTATGCGCAGCACCGACCCGAAGGTGGGAAGTACAGCATCTGCCGTCCCTCAGGGCAGGACGCTGGTTTCCCACGGCGGGCCATCGCTGCAGGCACCGGCGAGCGGCGGCGGCCGGGTGGTGGTGACGGTGCCGTGAAGGAGAGTGCGCGGGGGGGCAGCCGCCTCCGGCAGAGAGGCGGGAAGCATTTGCTGCGGCGCTTCCTCATCCGGGGACGCTGTCGGACGGTGAGGGCCGCCAGCGGGTGGAAAGCAGGATCAGTATGCCGGCTTCCGCCCCGGCGGCCATCAGGATGAGGGTGGAGGCGAGGATGCCGGCCACGGGCGTCGCGGCGGGGACATCGGGCGACTCCGTGAAGATGATGATCGCCGCCAGGAGGTAGCCGAGGAGTGCCAGGCCGAGCAGCGGGCTGGCGCCGACGGAGGTGGCGATCATTTTTTCCCGCCCCGTCAGGGGAGAAAGGCGGCGGGCGAAGCGGAAGGCGGTGACGGTGAAAAGGACCGCGTAGAGCAGGAGCAGAACCGGGTAGGGAAAGGGGATTTCCCCGTCCGGGGGATTTTGTGCCAGGCGCTGGTGATTGATCCAGGCGATGCCCTGGATGCCGCCGACGAAGCTGAGGCAGGAGAAGGCGGCGATCAGGCCATTGAGGAGGAGCAGTTGCAGGCCGCAGTGCCATGGATTCAGGGACGGTGCGGACAGCCGGCGGAGGGCGGGGAGGAGCTGGATCACGGCGCGGATGCTGGCAGGGGGAGATGAGGGGAGGGTGAAGGGCGGGTGAAGAATGGGGAAAGTGATCAGTGATCAGTGATCAGTGATCAGTGATCAGTGATCGGTGCGAAGTGCTGTCCAGGGTCCAGTCAGAACATAGATAACAATTCGGAGTGGGTTCGGGCGGAACCGCAGATTTCGCGGATGTCGCGGAGAAAGGCAGGGTGTGGGGAAGTCGGGACGTCTCAAGAGGGCCAACGGCCCGGGAGCATATCAGCCTGGGCTGACGCCGCCCTGAAGGGGCAAGGAGGCCCAGGTGAGGAGGGGATCGGCGCAGCCGCACGACGGACGCCGGGTGGGTGGGTTCGCCGGGAATGGGTGCGAGGCGTCCGGTGGGTGGGGGTGGATTTTCCCGGAGGGCGGGGTGGTGTTTTTCTGGCGGGCGGAGTCGGCGCGGGAGGCGGAGCGGACGCGACGTGGACGGGTGCGGTGCGGAATTTCGAGGCGCGTCCGTCTTGCGTCTACGGCGAGGGTAGTAGACCTGGGGCTATCCTCGCCCCAGGCTTTTATGGAGCCGGGCCTTTGGCCCTTTGGAGGGCGCTGGGGTGAGGCGTTTCGTGCTTGAAGTGTTACCCAGGTATTGAACCTGAACCCATCCGTGCCTCGTGATCGCGAATCGGCTGATGCGATTGAATCGAGCAATTGAACGTCCGCTGACATCGGAAGATTTCGGCTGTAGAGGCGCGGTCAGGCCATGGGGGCTGAAGCTGGCCGGGGGACTGAGATGTTGCCATTCAGACAGGATGTTATACTGCTTCCGGATGGCAGTTGCTCCAAGGGCGATTCACTGGTCCAGAGGGCGCTTGGCGGTGGCGCTGATTCTTGCCTTTCTGCTGGGTGGATTCGTTTGGGATCGGCTGAAGACCGGTCTCAGTACGAGTAAGGATGCTACCGGCCGGTCCGAACAGATGGCTTTCCGTCCCGGGAGCGAGGGGGCGCAAGAACGGGCGGCACCGGGAACCAAGGCCGGCAAGAGAAATACGCCATCTATCGTAATGAAGAGCGGGCCTGAGTATCACACCTTTGACGAGCAGGGACTGGTCAATGAAGAGCTCCTACTGCTGGCTGGGATCCCGGTGGAGAGGAGGCCGGAAGTGAAAGCGATCATGGATGGGATCTGGGCTGATCTCTCCGCCGATTTTCAAGGGAGAGCCGTCTTTGTGCCCGAGAAGTCGAATGAGGAAGCCGGGGTGAAGACCTATCTGGTTCCGGCGCGCCCTGAAACGGTCAAGGCGGCCGCCGATAAGCTGAGAGAGAAATTGACTGAGTCTTTCGGGGAGAACTCGGCACGGGAGCTGGCTCCTTATTTGATGCGGCCGGACTTCTTCGCGGGATTCGGTGTCAATGATTTGGAAATCAACATTTTATCGAGCAAGGTGGGACGTGGGGATTCGGTCAGAACCTATGCGAATTTCAACGTGATCGATCCGGTCACCGGAGGTCTGCTCTCAACCCATAAAATTGGGGCGCAAACTCCTTATCGGCAGTATCTGGGGAACTTCATGGAGGATGAAATCAGTAGCAAGCTGAACCCTTGAGTGGCCGGTTGATGCCGCGTAAACGGGAGTAGTAACTACGCTGCTTGTAGTGAATCCCGAGCGTGGCGGGGAGTCTGGCCGCTGAGGGATCTCGGATTGGCGGCCTCTGGCCGTGGAGCTTTCAGACGGGGGACTTGGAAGTCCCCGCTCCGTTTTTGGGTGGAGCGTGTGTTGTGAGGGGGTGGTGGAAGTGCGACCTTTGGACCGGCAGGGCAAGTCCGACTGGGCCCGCCAGGCGCGTTTCCAGCCCTTTGACAAGGCGGTGGTCTATTTCAATATCTCGCGCGCCGCGGGACCTGCGAACAGCGTGAAGCTCAGCGCCGGACCGTGTGGCGAGCAGTTTGCCAGCCAGTGCGATCTGCCGGCTGACGAGCCCCGGGCTCCGGGCTCCGGGCTCCGGGTGGAGTGGCCCGTTAATCCGTCCGGCGCTTTCCGAGCCGTTCCCAGGCCCAGTCGACCGACTGCACCGCCACGAATGGCGCAAGGATTAGAAGCGGGACGTTCATCCAGAAGGGCCGGAGCGGATGCCAAAGATTCAGGAGAGACATCGATCCCAATCCCAGAACGACGGATAAAGATGTCCGGAGAATCGCCTTGAGAAGGGCGGCAAGGTGAATTCTCATCGAGATGACCTTACACAGGAAGCAGCCAGCGAGCGAGCTTTTCCGCAGGCGGCCGGTTTCGCTGCCGGATGCCTCCCGGGGCGATGGGCGTTAGCGGAAGGCCAACGGCCCGGCTCCATATCAGCCTTGTGTATCCAGCCGTGCTATCCTTTCGAGGAAACGGAGAGAGCGCATCGTTTCAGCCTTGAGCAGCTTCGT
>JAJDFF020000681.1:0-10113 GCA_021527025.2 Geoglossum cookeanum | reverse complement strand
CGGTTACCGCCCGATCCCGCGCTGCGACGGCTGGCGACGTCGCTCCAGACGAGGAGTTGGGTTGCGCTGAACTTCCTGCGTTAGTATTGCCAGATGTCGATTGTGTAGTTCCGCTACCATTGGGCGATGCGGTACTTGTTCCACTTGCTGCTCCCCCGCCGGCGCTTCCGCCACCCGATCCGCCGCCACCTCCACCACCACCTCCTTGGCAAAAAGCTGGCGCTGCACTCGCAAGGAGTGCCGCAACAATAACCGAATATTTCGAGACCATCGCCTTCTCCATTCGCATCAGAGGTGAGCGCACACGCCGGAAACGGGTTGGATGTTCACGTTTACCAATACGTTGATGCCGCGATGAGAAACCGGAAAAACCACCGCGTCCATCATCCCCGTTATGTCCGGTTGACACCCGGCGTGTGCAATTGACAATTCTCAAATCGCGGTTTTGTTCGAACGATGCGCCGCAACGACGAAAGGCCCCGGCGAGCCGGGGCCTTCTTATCTGCGGAGTACATCCGTCCTGCAGACTCTTGCTTAATTCCCACCGCCAGCGCCACCGCCGGCACCAAGTCGTTGTCGAGGTTCTCAATCATCCGTTGTAGCGAGACTATGGCGCCAGTTGAAGCAGCGCCGCCGCGGCCGCTTACCCGACCACGCATTTCTGACAATAAAACCGGCTTCTCCGTGAGCGGCGCCTTTCGGTCGCCGCCGGATAAGGGCGTGGGGTGATTTCGGCACCATCATGCGCGCTACCGACATCCTTCCACCGCATGCGCGCCGTAGGCGAAAGCGTCGCCTTTCTGGATCTAAACAATGCGATCGCAGCGGTGGCAGCTGGCGTGCCACACGTGGTTGTCAGCGTGGCGGCCCCAGTGTTGATCCTAAGAATCGTTTGTTTGCGTTCTTTGAAACTAAAATGTAGACCTGAGAAAAATACCGACGATGCCAAGATCGATGAAGAGTGCGAGACAACACAAGCAGACATTCACCAAATCCGATGGATCGCACACCAGCACTAGCCTCGAAGCCGCGTTCTGGAAGAGTTTGAAAGAAATCGCGGCCGAGCGAGCGATGACGGCGACGACGTTGGTCCGGGAAATAGATGAGGCCCGCGCGCAAAGTAACCTGACATCAGCTGTCAGACTTTTTGTGCTCGACTATTACGTGTCAAAGGTTAGAGGCTAAGCCGCCATACAACGCGGATATCGTCGATACCCGCCTAGAGCTGTTGCGAGGTAGGAAGCGAGTTTACATCGTCGATGACAATTTCCCGGCCTTCCGTGTAGTCAGGATTCACTTGGCGTTATTGGCAGGATCGATGGCAGCTGCTCAACGGTAACATCGATGAACAGGCATTTCGGACACTCGTAGGCATGCGCAATGATGCCCAGCTTACCGGGTCTAGAATTGAGCCAGGTAGTACGTGATTGGCAACGGGAGCAGGGCGGGGTCCGTGTTTGGGGCATGATGGTCGCCGTACCATCGAGGTGGCGAGAGATCAAGATATAGCTCTCGATTGGTCGTCTCGACTAAGTGCGGAGGCCGCTCGCCCGAGCCTCAGTTGCCACATCCCGCCGGCGCCAGGCTTCGATTTCACTGTCGGTCAGCCCGGCGTGGACGCTCCATGCAGTCTTAAACTGCCGCTAGCAGTCGGCGAGGCCCTTACCGTTGCCGCGCCAGTGGGCCGGCTGCGGCATTCAGGCCATGTTAATCCCCCAAAACCACGCCAACGCGCCCCTGGACGCGCCGGACTGCCTCAAAATCCGGCCAACGAGTAGGCCGCGCCACATGACCAGCCATCGTCGTCGTAGGGATGCCGTCGATCGTCATCTTGCGGAGGGTAAGCTGCTCATGGTCCATCCCGGTGTTTTACCTGATAGCCGATAGGGCGTCGCTCAGCGGTCGGTCAAGCTGCTGCTCAGCGACTTACGTGGGCCGGCGGAACGAGCACGGAAGCAGATGGTTGTCGGGCGCAACATGGAGCCGTCATGACACGTTCAATCCTCATTTTTGTAGCCGTCCTCTCGTTCTCGTCTGCGGCATCTGCTCAAGGCACCAGCGGCACTCCAGAGGACAGAGCAGCGTGTCGCACCAGCGTTCAGAAATACTGCACTCAAGCGATCCAGGGCGGTGACATGACGGTGCTCGCTTGCCTTCAGCAAAATCGGCCGCGTCTTTCCAGGGCTTGCAAGCAGGTGTTGGTCAAGTACGGCCAGTAATTTGGCGGATCTTCTTATGCCGCTCACTCACAAGAAGCTTCTTTTGGTGACCTATTTGACTGGGTGTGCCAGCTACATAATCGGTGAGGCGGTCTACGGCTACAGCTTGGGTTTCTCGGGCGCGCAATGGCTCTCCGGCATCGTGCTACACGCGCTCTATTCACCTTGGTGGCCGCTGTTGCTGGTTTATCATGCCAAAGGCTGACGCTGCCACTTTGGCAAGAAAAAAGCCCGGCGCGGAGCCGGGCTTCAAGGGCGGGAGAAAGCTAGACGCTTAGTACTTCGAAATGAACGGGCCGCCCCAATTGAAGCGGTAGTTCAGGCCGGCCTTCACAGTGTGCTCATCGCTGCGGAATGAGTTCAAAGCTACGAGAGCTGCTGGACCAGCCACGAATTGCGAGTTGCCGAAGTTATAGTACTGATACTCGACTTTGCCCGACCAATTTTGGCTAAAGAGGTATTCGAGACCGCCGCCGACAGTGTATCCATCCTGGCTGCGATTGTATGCGACTGCTACCGGAGCGCCTGCGACGGTCACGGTAGTGTTGTTGTTGTCGCGGAAGCCGTAGCCACCCTTGACGTAGAGCAGGGTCGGGCCCCATGCGTAGCCCAGACGAGCCGTCGCCGAGCCGATGCCCCGGTTGCTCGAATTGTTTGTCAGAAGGCCTGCGCCGGCCGGATCAACGAAAGCAAAACCGTTGCCGTTGCCGCCGGTCTTCCAGCTGTAGTTAGCTTCAACACCGAACACCCAGTTGCCCCCGAACTGCCAGTCTGCGCCGCCCTGAACGCCACCGATGAAGCGGCCGTTATTGCTGCCCCCAAACGTGCTGTTGCCATTCCAGTCGCCACCGATGTGGCCGCCGATGTACAAGCCGGTCCAGTCATAAGCCGCAGCAACCATCGCAGGAGCCTTGGTGTAAGGACGGGCGGCGAGATCGGCCGCGGTCGCCGGCGCGATCAACGCAAGCGAAACCAAAGCGGTTGCTGCGAGCAAATACTTCTTCATTTGAATCCCCAGGCCAATAATGCGCTCTCTCAATGCGAGCCGCGACAATCTGGCACGGATTCGTTGACGCGGCTGTGGCAGCGGTGCAACACGCGCGTGTTTTGCAGCTGCGACATTTGTTCCGCGCGCCGCCCGCCTGCGGCAGGGCGGCTAAACCGTCCTACTAGCGCACCTTGGCCAGCGGATCGGGCGATCGATCCAGAATGGTGTGCTTCAGGACGAAATTGGTCAGCCAAACGGTTGCTAAGGACGCCAGTCCGATCGCTACGCCTACGGCAAGAATTTCCCGTTTGCTGAATTTCCCCATGGCGTTTGATGGCGTCATTGCGTGGTAAATGTCAACCTAGAAGCACCGGACGACGCGCGCAGCCCCGCGGTCCGATCAGCGCGCATTAGCCACAAAAAGCCCGCCGATTAGGCGGGCTCGTTGATCGCTTCTGTAAATAACTTGATCGCGGTTAGGCTTTCAAATCTGCCGGCAGTTTGCCGCCATTTGCCGCCAGCTTGTCCATGACCTGCTTGTGCAGCCAAACGTTCATACTCGCCGAATCGTTGGTATCGCCTGTGAAATTCAGTTCCTTGGCTAATTCTTTGCGAGCCCCAATGCTGGAATCGATGTCGAGCGCCTTCATCAGATCGACGATCGAGGTCCGCCACTCGAGATTCTCGCCTTTGGCCTTCACCGCTGCATCGAGGATCGGCGCAACTTCAACAGACTTGCCGCCTGCAGCTGGCTGAGAACCGACCCCTCCCGCGGTCGATGTAGCCGATGGGGCTGCGCCAGCGCTGGAGGGGGCAGGGGCCGACGACGTTGCATGCGCGTCGCCACCGAAAATAGCGCCCATGATCTTCCCGAAAATGCTCATTTATCTCTCCTGTTGAACCGACGTGGTCCGGCGACCAACGTTGGAGGCGGCCTATTGTTCTCAATTAAGAGATCAAAGTCTGGACCAGATTATCCAACGGGTTCGTCGGGGTTTACGGGCTCTGAATGAATCGCTGTCCCGTCGTCGTCTTCAACGACAACGTGGCGTGGGTGGGGGCTTGCGAGTGCGATGTGCTTGGCAATCAACGCCGCCTGTCGTTTTGCCTGCTCTTCATTGCTTAGTTCGATTCCGACGGGGTCCTTGAGCTTGGTGCCATCGACGATTGGGAAGTGATATCTGGGCATGTGCGTTCTCCGGCAAAGGAAATGCGCATAAATTCAGCCGGTTCCATATTGCCAGCGTAAGCAAAACCCGTCCGCGTTAACCTCTCGTTTACCATGCAGGATCAGCCTATAAATGTGCGGTGGCACCGGACGACTATGGGGACCGGCAGCCGCATCGAAGAGCCGTTCGGTGCAATGCCCGGTCGGCTTTTTGCATTACGAGGTAGATTGACCCTCCTTGCTCAGGATCATCAAATTACGACAGAGGCCGCGCCACTAAGGCGGCGTTATGGCTTGCGGCGCTTTAGTGGTTCTCTGTAGGGACGCGCGCCGCCGCTCTGGATGCCCGCATTCCTACCAACGGCTTCCCCAGTTCTCGGGCTTTATTCTGCACAGCATGCGTCTGGCGTCCGAGAGCTGCTGCAGTTCTTAGAACCGTGACGCCGCTTTCGGCGAGTTCGATCAATTTAGCGCAGTCTTCTGGTGTCCATGGTTTGCTAATCAGACGTCTCGGCACGGCAAGCTCGCTATTTTAATCTAGAAATTCAATCTGAGTTTTCCGGTAAAAGCCAAGATGAGCAGATAAGTGCCGCCCACAACTACGGCTGTCATCACCAATGCAAAAACAGCTCTAAAAACCGAGAAATTTTCTATATCATTGCTCATGGAAATCGCCACGCTTTCAAAATCTAGGTCGTCACTTTCTCGGAGCAATGCAGGGCCCCGATGCCTGCGGGGCCTGCCCACACGCCTCCGGGTGGATCGTCGATATCCCAAAGCCATTCTTTCAAAAACTTACGCATGAGCGCAACCTTCTGGTCGCATTTGTAGGCCGGCTAGGTGACTGAGCGCGTATGTCGTCGATGCTGATGGACACATCAAAACCATTGAAGTCTTGACGGCGACCGACGACGATTCGGCAATTGCAGCCGCAAAGCAAACTTGTTAACGGCCACGACATTGAACTCTGGCATCTCGACCGCCGGGTCGCAATTTTGTCTCATAAAGCTCGAACCTGCATCTAACGGGCATGCATGGAGAGCCGTGACGTGGAACACAAAATAGACCGCAAGGAGCTGGAACGCCGGCTGGCCCAATCCAAAAGACTTCACTCTGAAAACTTGGATCCGATCACTCGGGCTCGTCTAGCCGCGCTAACCCTTGAAATCGAGGGGCTGATCTCAAGGCGTCGTATCGACGATCTGACGCGACGGCGAGACGACGCGGCAGAGCGCGCAAATGTCGATCCTGATGCTTGGAAGCGGCAAAAATCAAACTAGGCCAAACAACGCTTTAAGATCCCGCAGCGCTTCGGCAAGACACCGCGGTTGGAAACAGGCCGATACCAACATGGTCTGCTGGATCGTTTTGCATTCGTTCGCGCCTTGCATTCAGTTTTTTTATGGGGCGCAAAGCAGGAACAATTGACCGCGAATTCCCATCGAGTGAGAAGCGCTGCAACGCTTTGCCTAAGCAAAAAGTTCAGTTTTCAGAGTGAAACACTACCGAAAAAGCCGCCGGCGTTTTTGCGCGGCGGCCACCGGACTCAAAAAATGCTTTTTCGGACTGAAATACGCCATCTCCGGTGAAGGGAGCTAAGCATCAGATGCGCAATCTGTCCATTACGGTATTAACTTAACGTTAACCACCCCGCCCCAGCTTTGACCCGTGGGTGGGCCGACGACTTTGGGGACCGGCGGCTGCATCGAAAAGCCGTCCGGCGTCGGGCGGCTTTTCGCTGGCGTTGAACCTTTCACACGATGTGGTAAAATTCTGATCATGCGTAAGATGAAGAACGCTTGGACGGACGAATTGAATGACCGGCTGAAGGCTATGGTCGGCGCCAGCGCTTCTGTGGCGCGAGCGGCTGCAGCATTGAACCGTTCGACCAACTCTGTTCGTGTGCAAGCTAGAAAGCTCGGAACTCCATTTCCGGCGCGATCTGCACCCCGGATCAATCCTGAAACGCGCATCTGAATCGCAAACCCCGGTAGTGGTGCGGGCCGAAAATAGGCCACCCTCACACTCAAAACAGGCCACTAATCGGTAGGCGAAGCTCAGTCAACCTCACATCAACACTCCGAATTTTTTTTGGAACACTTTTTCCAAATATCGGTTTGCTACTGCAGATGAAGGCATCGGACTGCGCATCAGAACGGCTCGCGCCGCAGATGCAAATAGCGAGGATTGAACTGCCCGTATTCGGCCAGTTCAGCCCAGCTTTTGATAGTAAGCTTCCCGCTTTTCAAGTCTGCTAGATTTTCTTCTCGAAGGTTCGCAAGGGATCGGTTGGTCGAAGCCAGTGAAATCCCTAGCGTCTCTCCAAGCTGTATGAGGCTTAGGTGAAAGTCGCAGGTGTCTCCATCCGCCAAACCGGATGCTCGCGATCGGTAGAACAGTTCGCAGAAAAGATGAGCCATGCGAACTGGGCTGGACCGTGCGCTATTGTTGGTCACCGCTTCACGGAATATCGCAGCGTCGATCAAAGTCTCACGCCAGATGGCAAAGCTCACCTTCGGACGGTTCTCGAACAGTTTGAACAGTTCTGAATGCTGTACTGTAGCAACGATGGCTTCGCCGATCGCACACACCGCATGATCCATCTGATCAATGAAAAGACACTGCGAGTCCGGCATGTCGCCAGCGATGTGAAACGAGAGATACTGACGCGTGCCATCTGGGAGCAAATGATAGCGAGCTACCATTCCTTTAACGACGATCGCAGAAACGTTCGGACGGTCTCCTTGCCGAATGAAGTCTTCGTTGCCATCGAGATCCCGCAGGGCGTAAGGCAATCGTTGAATCTCAGCGAAATCGTCGCGGCTCAGTTGCGAGTGCTCTTTTAGTTTTTTGATCAGAACTGCTAATGTTCGATAGTGGCCTCCCGTGACGGGTCTCACTCCGCCACCATATCATATCAGCGGGAGGGTGGCTTCAGATCACTGGCGAGCCCCCCTTTACTTGACTCCATCGGATCGGCTTCGCTGGCCCTCAATTCGCGTCGAACCTGCCGCATGCCGGGAAAATGAAGACCAAGCTCGCGAGCGCGCTTTTTGACCGATGCGCTCGGCCGTTTTAGAGCTGCACCAGCCCGCAGAAGCGTGGCACCGGCGTGGTAAAGCTCTTTCAATTTTTCAATGTCATTTGCCAGCCATGCGCGAGTTATCGGTCTACGATTGTCCATCTGGGGCATCCCTGTGATCGTCAAAAAAGAAACCACAGCTGCTCAAGTGTCGTCGTATCATTTGAGACGGTGTTGGATCGGCGGCGGATGGCGCAGAGACATTTCCTCGCCAAGGTCGTCGTCCGTAATCCTAGTCTGTCATCCTCGCAGGATCGATGTAGACAGCGTCGAATTAGGGGGCACGCGGAAAGCCAGACTACACTGGCCTACGATGCCAACAGCGGTTGGCCGGACCAACTAGCGTCTGTTCGGCCCGGTCGCGTCATCGCCGGCGCGTGACGGTTAGGGACAACCTAGGCCGGCTGGCGCTCCCACAGAGTCGGTAATTCGGGCTGGCAAGCCCCAGCGACCTTTGCTCATCACTGCCACCGCGGATCAAGCGATCGCTGCGCAAGAGCGTGGAGACCGCACGTGGAGGGCGCATTTAAGCATTTGTACACTTTTCATGCAGCCGAGAATCCTTTAATGGGGGGCGGGCTGGGGGGAGCATGAGTGAAAGGTGCAGCGTTTGTCAGGAGCCAGTTCCTGCAGCAAGTCGTTCGTGTCCCGTCTGTAGTGCCGATGTTGGTTTTCCGAATGTCCGGCGCGCATCTCGTAGAGATGAGGTTCAAGCTCTCACTGAGCGGCTGCAAAATGCGTACATCGCCGCCGAAGCAAGATCGTCAGCTGCGGCGCTTAGAGCTTTTGAGACCGCGGCGAACTCGTCCAAGGGCGTAATGAACCGCTCCTTGGGCGCTTTGGTTTCTTGGACAGGCGAAGGAGCGCCACTCCTCACGACTTTTCACAGTCAGGTTCGTTCTGGAGCGCGATGGTTCACCGACAATCAGTGGGACGAGCAGCGCGCGTCAGCGGAGAATACCGTCAATCCCCAATATTACGAAGATCTCAACATCGCCGCTCTGAGCCTGGATCGACGTGGTATGGGACACTACGGTCCTTTCACGGTCACCCTCAGGGAAGATTTGACCTCATCTAGATCGACGGTGTTTGAAGAAAATCCTTTCCTTTTCAATAGGCGCCACGCTGTTGTATCGGGCGATAAATGTCCGCCTGGATACCGGTCGACGTGGGAGAATCGCGGTCAACTTGCCGCCACTAAGCTAGCTTCAAAAATAAATCAAGCCACTACTAATAGCGACTTTCCCGGCATTCTTCTGCATGAAGATACTACAAATGCCGGTGATGATGATTTCGTTGAGGTTCACATATATGGACCTCTGCATCAGCGCACGATAGAACACGTGACCGGCCCAACGCCTGTTCGCCCGGCGGATCGCGCCTTGTGGAAGCAGGTAAAGCGCAGATTGGCTGCTCTCGGCGCAACTTGGAACGACGTTTGATGGAAGTTCTAGTCTCAGGCCAAGCGGCGACATTCGCTTCCATCAAGCCGCCAGCCCTTTATCGCCTTGATGACGATAAAGTTTACCCGATCAAAGCTTTCAATCTGAAAAAGCCGTTCGAAGGTTGCAATGACGTTCAACGTCTGAGCGTTGACACGATTGAACAAGCGAGACGCATTTGCGAGGCAAGTTGGGCGAAGGATCGTTCGCTGCGATGTATTTTGGCATGCCTTGATTCAGAGGAAGCGTGGGAAGACCGGTTAGAATTCGCTGCAATTGTCGAAGATCTCATAACTGAATTCGATTCAGGCAAGTTTGTCCTGGACCAACTATTTTGCGCGCCCCTTCCTGAAGCTACGGATATCAGCATTTTGACTGCTTTGCAGGAGGGCTGTGTTCAGACGCATGCTATCCTAGATAAAGTAGTCGCTAGTCAGGAAACCATCTCAGAGGTTAGCAAAGCTCTCCAGGATGAACTGAAAAAGCATTATGAGGATCCGCAAGAACGCAATTCGGTATTCGAACTTCTGGCCGACGTGGGGGCATCGCGCATTGTCTGCGAAGCGCGGACTAGCAAAGCGAATATTGATCTAATCGTTCTGCAACTGTTAGCACGTTTTCGACATGTGGACGGCATTCGGTCGATGCTTGAGGCTTGGACCGCCGATGTTAGATCTTCGAGGAAGAAGATCAAAGTTGAGTTGGATGTCGACACCTACGAAGATGAACCCGCCTTAACGGCAGCTGTGGGCCATCAGCGGCACCGCGCGTTCGAAGCTGCAATGAGGCAGCAGGCTGCCATTGTCGCAAAATTAAAGGAGAGGGATCTCGAAGGGGCGCGAACGTTTGTTCGAGATCTTTTGGTTTCACAAAAAAGGACGTCGAGCGCGGAGCATGTGGGAAAGTCGTTAAGTCGACTAGCCAATCAGGCAAAGATCCTTGGTGTGCCCGAATTGCAGATCGAATGGTCAGAACAAGCTGTCCAGGAAAATCCCGCTGATCCTATAACGTTTGCTCACCTCGCCGATGCACTGATCTCCGCGTCTCGGTTTAATGAGGCTGGTGCAGCGATTGCTTCAATGTCGTCGCTTGGCCACGTTCTGGCCGCGGAGACCGCTCGCGCTCGCATACTGAGAATGACCGGCCAGTTGACGGAGGACCGCCATGCTTATCTCGCTGCGGCAGGGGGACATGCCGATCAGCGCGAGGTTGTT
>JAJDFF020000679.1:0-10176 GCA_021527025.2 Geoglossum cookeanum | reverse complement strand
GGACGAGCGGAGTGCCTCGTATATAAGTGACAAGTAGGCACGGACTGGAAAAATAATGTAAAGAAAAAATATTCGCTGCTAGAGTCTGTGGGTCAAAATAGGAGTCATACAATTTAGGCAACTCCTATTCGTAATCTCGGAGATGTTTCTGGGAAGTAGGCAACGACAAATGACTTTTAAGTGACAACGAAAGGTACGGTAACCTAACAGAAGCCGAGTATATGGCCGAGACACAGGCGACCAAAGAGGCAATATGGCTTCACCGGCTGCTACTCGAGTTAGGCCATACTGGACCAGACGTACAGACGGTCCAGATCTACGCCAACAATCAGGGCTCCATAGCTTTGGCCAAGAACCCTGAGCACCACGCCCGAACCAAACATATTGACACACAATGGTACTTCGTTCATGAGCAGGTAGGGCTCGGGACCATTAAGCTAACCTATGTCCCTAAGACCGAACAGCTCGCCAACGGCCTTACGAAAGCATTAGGAGAACCAGAGTTCCAGAAGTTTGCGAGAGAGCTAGGATTAAGTAAGATCAATCGCGACGAAAGCAATAAAGGTCACTCTGATTGAGGGGGTGTGTTGAAATGGAAGGCAGAGCGGCATTGAATGGACTTAATCGTGGCACAGAATAGGGACACACCAATTCACACTAGCCCCTATTTGGCCGCTTGGTGTCCGATGCCCTAACAAGAATTTTTCCTTCTACCCACTTTGTACTTAGACAATAGCTTCAATACAACCTTTGTACATGCCAATTCATTCAGCCACCCATAATCATCAACATATAGATCCGCCATAAATACCCGGAACAGACCATGATAAGAGTAGTGAAGTCGCTATATAGGGTTGCAGAGGCCAGGACACACTGGTGAACAATATACCATAACCATCATTTGAAGAAACTCTAGATGGTAACCTCTACCTATGACCTGTGCCTATTGGTTTCAGATACCAAAAACCTTGAATTTGCATGCATCAGGATGCAGATTGATGACACACTCAGACCGTCGACAATAGCGTTCTCATCAGGACGTTGCTGGGCAGACAAGAATCAACATCGTATAATGAGCGTCAAATATGACTACTTGGGAGTGAGTAACCAAGCAAACAAGCAAATGAGCAAACAAACAAATAATTGATGTAAATAGAAAATAGAGCAGTTACATTTACTCATCAGCATCCCTCTGTAACTGATCCTCCAGTAAATCTACAGCTCTTTGACTGCGAATATGTCTCTCTAATGCTGGTATGACAGCAGCTCTCCTCTGAACCACTTGTGCTTTTGCTTGTGCTCTTGTCAGAGTTTTCTTGTAAAAAGCAGTCTCCTGAGGACTTTGTAGCAGTGTGACGCTAGCTGGTCGCTGAGTGTGTATCCTGGCGACTTGGAGTACAATTGGGCCTACGCTTGAAGTTAGCTAGCTAGAGGGTTCGGGTACATGTCAGGTCACAATATGGAAGCAGTTACAAGATGTGGAACATAGGCAGAAGCTTGATTCTAATAGATTGAAGAACTGATCGCTGGCCTCGCCCCTGAGACCAGCAAGACGACTATATATAGGGTGCAGCTCAATAACCCCCTTGAGTTACCCTATGCTCCAACTTGTCAACACGAGCATATATAGCCCACCCGTCATTACATTTCTGCTGGCACTCAGAAGCCTCTGCTTCAATCAGAGCTTGCTTTCTAGTGCTTCTCATCTGCTTTTTCATTTGTAAACTCAAGTTAAGGAGTAAGGGAAAAGATAACTCATAAGGTGTTACTAATGTAGAATCTAGGTACTTGGAAAGCGTAGTTAAATTACTTCCATTTGATAATTCAAAGCTAAAGAGAAGAGGAGGTGTAGAAAGAGACCTCGCATTTATATATATGAGAAGAGAGAGCTTTCGAACTTGCTGCCATCATCTCAAGCCATACTAGCTACAGTTGGGCTCGCTAGCTATACCATAAACAGTAGTAGTTCACGATGAGACCCGTTCATAAGTCCATTGGACAGTAAGCTTAGTTGAGGTCTATATGGAGTCTTGCATCATTGTTAAGGTACATGTAGAGGTTGAAAGGCTTTGCGTGAGGTTTATAAGTCCAGCAATGAGCTTATGAAGCTGAGTAAAGCTCATAGAGGCTAGATCAGAAGCTCAGATCAAAAGCTCATAACACTGGTCATTGATGCCAAGATTATGAATAATAAGAGTCAAACTCCACTAATACTAAATATCTACTATGGGTATCAGTCCTTTGTGAAACTACTAAAGAATTATTTTATTAGCTAGATCCATAGGTGAAATTCATAATTAAGTAAAGTCAATTAACAAAATATCCAATTTTACGGTTATACAGCTACAAGCTTATTTATATAGTAAATATATTATAACCACTGTTTATAATTTCTATATAAGTATTTAGTATCTAACACCCAATATCCAACATCTAGTATTATTGTGCGTTCAAGCAGGTTTGCATAATAAATTGCAAACTTTTATAGACAGAATTTGTCAACAGTCATGGACAGATTCAGAGGGATTTTGGGACCTAATAAAGTCATTATAAAGCCTCAAACAATGCTCCAACAAACTTGTAGGTCTCATCAATTGAGTTGATAGGATTCAAAACTAGCTTGATGAGTTTCCAAATCTCAAGCTTGATAATGACAAGATGTGAAAAGAACTTCGAAAGACTACTACTTTGCTTTATTGAAAAAATCATATTTGTGGAGATATTGGCAAGCATATATCACTCTTTTATACCAGATCAGCTGGCTAAATCCTAAATTAGATTTTATTATACTCTTCATACTATGTGACTACATTAGCAGCATAGCTGTGATATGACATTCCTTCAATACAAGGTCTATATAGAGACATTTTAGTTAATGTATCTAACCTTAAGACAAATACTATATATACTTCCAATATGGTTGACATTCAAATTACAGTATTTACAAAGCTTAAAAATACTATAAATAATGCAAACGATACTGGAGGGCTATTTCAATTTGTAGCGGAAGTGAAATAGACTAATAATCAACTTGTATTAGCCTTGAACTAAACTTATTCAAATATGAATAATCTCAAAAAGAAGGTTGATTCCATTCAGAAAGGGCAAGACAAGTTCAAATCTAAGGATGCAGGAGATATATTTGTAGGTAACTTAGCTGGTAGTAAAGGGTTCGATTCTCAATCAGTTTGCTTATAAGACCATAACACAAGTCTTAGAAATATATAGTAATGTAATAAGTTATAATAACAATAAAGTAGCTCTGGCTTAGTAGAATTGTAATGCATTTGTAAAAGTAATATAATTATCACGATGATAAAGAAGTAATCTCAATTAGTAGAAGTAGTTTCAATTCTATAGCTTGGAGTAATAATTAATCATTACTCATTTTACCATAAGCAGTAGACTACCTAAATACATGGTTTTGCCAACTCTATACTAGTTACTCTGCCTTATGATTCTGAACCTATTATTCTAACTTTTATTAATAATAAATATCATCAATAGGTTATCTCAAGTATTGTCATAGTATTGTCCCTCTGATATACTGCATTTGAAATGATATCTTTGACTATTAAGGACTATTTTCATTATATATCTGAACAAGCTAGATGATATATGTTTGCGGGAAACTTTTGTAGCTACTTATTTGCTGTCTCATCATTATCACAAAAGTATGATATTATTGACCCCTCCAGTAGATGAAAGCAGTTTGGACAGTCTGACATAATTGAAAGCCTTTTTATAAGAACCTAATTATCAGTACTTTATATTTTAATTGAAAAAATGCAATGGAAAATGATAGGAATATCTTCATATGTTTTGCTTTCCTTGTCTAATAGATACCACTCATGCATTTCTGAGATTAGGAAGAAGATTTATTGGAAATTACATTTTAGTTATCATTTCAGATCTTCTTTTTTGAGGTAAATAAGCAAAAAAGACATTTAAAAACAATTTTACTGCCCTCCTATTTAGCATGCTAGAATTATTAGTATCAGCAGAAGTTTTTCATTAAATATTATTACAAATACAATTATATGAATTACCTAAAGCTTCACTTATGATACATTATCTTTAGAATAATATTTTGCTATCTAGTTTTACAATACAAATACAAAGCTTGATAGGATATTTATATTTTTCTAGTGAAGTACAATACCATTATTATATTGTTATGATATTATCATTGTATTGATACTATTATAAATTATAACTATATAGAATGTCAATTACCAAGTATAATTTGTGGTAGGTTGCTATAACCTATTAGTGTACTATTATAAAATATATCTATTAAAATCTAAAGATACTTCAAAACTATTTTTAGATAATACAAGTATTAAATTTGAGTATATTATACTTATTTGAGATTGATGGGATAAGACTTGTAAACAGTTTGCTATTTAGTGACCCTCATCACCCTTCCATCTCTTATTCTATAAAACTGATAGTAGGGCTCTCCCAAGAAATGAGCTAGGGTCGCTCACCGGGTAGCGAGACACACCCGGAAAGCAGGACATCTGCCATTCTGCCCTCTTGTGGTGTGGCCACAATAATGCAGGAGCTCAAATCGTTGTCGCAAACTTCAGAGGGACTGTCAGAATCGGTTTATGAGTCGGTTGGTATTGGACTTGAATTTTATTGTTGTGCTGTACGTCAAGTAGTCTTTTTGCGCTTTGAGGTTCTCAGTGCCATTTGGGCCTCACAACAGTCTGTTCCTGCTGATCTGGCACTTGTTTTCTTTTCCTAGAAGCTTTTTTTTGCCTCTCATCTACATGAGCTCGCAGCTCATCGTACTCCTACTGTAGAATAAGGCGATCATTAAAAGCTGTTACTGCAACTTTATTGATTTTTGTTTGTATATTGCAGCTGCCCGACCTCTCTTTTTCAAGTGCACTAAGGGTATTCTGTAAATCATTTATCGTTTTAGGAGTCTGTAAGTATGATGGGGCTACTGTATTAGGTACTTTGAGTGGTGGTACTGGTAACTGACAGAGTACTATCACTGGGTTGAAAGGTACCAAACCAGTTTTCTAAAAGCCAGCAACTATATTGTCACTAGTTATTGCCTGAGGTCGAGTCTTGCAATAGATATCCAAGAATTCTGATTTTAGAATTTGTAAATCTTCTAAACACAGACGCCGATCTAATTTTTTCTAGTACTAGTAGTTAGTCAGTGAAAACACAGCAACATCCAGAGGCTGTAACATATGCGAAGTATGCAATGGCAAGTAAAGTAGAATAATTTTGTGATTCTTACAAAAGTCCTTAAACTCCATTGTCAAATGACTGACATGACCATCCATAATAAGAACTTCGTACTGGTTTTTTCATGCTGGTCGAGTATGAGGTTCAAAATATTTCTCTGGCCATTTTAAACCCAATACATTACTTATCCAACTTTTAGGACTAGTCGCAACCATTTAATCATCAGGAACATCATTAGAAATCCATGTACTCTGTAAATATTTGCCTTTAAAAATAACAAATGGTGGAATAGTGGAGCCAGTTGCTGAGACACATTCCACAACTATAAAAGACTTGTTATTGCTATCCAATCCAGAATACTCTTTTGACCCAACAAGTTTATCAACAATAACATATGATCTTGCTGTTTCTCACATCGCAAAACCGATTTCATCCATATTATAGATATCTTCTAACTCGGGTTTATATTATTGTATATGTAATTGAAAAATGCTAAACTACTTGTTGAAGGTTTCTGCCATATAGGCATTAATACGTGACTGCTCAATTGGCTTTATAAGCATAGTTCCAAGCCGAGGATAACGCTTAATAAGTCGTGTTGTCCAGTTTTTTCCAAGAAGATGCATAGAAAGAGTTTCTCGCCAAGCCTCATCAGTACGGCTGAAAATCAAGTGTTCAGCCATTATCCTAATAGTATTATGATGAATATCGAATCCCCATAAAGTCCATCGCTCAATACAGTTTATTAGAGCTTGCTCTTCTGTCTCAGTGCACATTTGCTGATCAGTATGTAATGTATGTTGTGAAGTTCGCCCAGTTCGTCTCGCAGCAAGAGTACTGTTAGGAACATCATGAACCATAGAAGCTTCACGAATAGAGCAAATCTTGCCTGATGCAAGGTCTTCGAGCACCCACTGGATCTTAAGTTCCTGTTCCATTGCAGTACAAGTTCAACTAATACTTGTATTAATGAGTGATAAGTAGGTATGTTTGGGTGTCTCAATTCCTGGGTATGTCTCGCTACCCAGTGAGCGACCCTATAATATTAAATATATGATATGTGCAGCCTTGGTAACTTCCTTGGGTTAATTGGCCGGCTGGCCCCCTGTAGCTAGTAATGAGCCCGCGTGGTTTTACAATAGCAGTAGTAGGTGTAGATGACCTAACTTGCAGGTGGAAAATATAGAACATTATAAAACTTAATATTGTGTTCTCTACAATATATAGTCTTATAAATGATACCTACAATACTGGCAATACTTGAGACTGTCTCAAAAGTTAATAAGTGAACAAAGATTTAATAAGCAATATCATCAGGCTATTATTGAGGCATTCTAAGATTAATTAATTAATGTACTAACAGTATATTAGGACGTCATGCGATGAGGCTCAAAACTATGCAAGTCTCAATTATTTCAAAACCGACCGTAAAAGTGGGGCTTTTTTTTTTTCTTACTCCGCTACTCACTCCCGCAGATACAGTCCTGGACCAATACTGCATAGCTGCTCGATGAGCCATTTAGCTTGATGATCTGTCTAGTTCCCTCTAGTTAGATATTGCCTTTCCTATAAATTATTCCAAATTGTGGCTAAATGCGAAACCTGTGATCTCATCCTCAAAGATTGCATAAATTTTTTTTGCAAATTTGCTGATTCTCGTCCCTTTACCTAGGGAACCTGGGGCCAAAACACTTCTATTAGTTCTTTGCATTTTTCCCAAAATTTCATCCATTTTATGGGATATTAGTTCAATTATCCGGTCGATTACTTCTGGGGGACTAGGGGGCAGCCGCCATCCAGCATGTATTTTCTCTTGAATGTCAAAAATAATGAATTTGGTGGATTTGATAGGACTACTATATTTCACTAGGAATCCTAGATATCATTCACATAATTAATAGAGCTGTTTGAAAACTCCGATCTCAAATATCGATTGTGCTGGAATATTTTCCAACATGTATGCTGCCACTATACACCCACAGTAAACAGAAGTAGTAACTTTCATATTCCCCTCTTAGGGTGCTCATGTATCTTTTAATGAAGGGAAACAATTTTGTATATTGTTCCACTCTACTACAGGTTCCCCATTGGCTATGGTGTAATTGTTAATTATCTACAGGTAGTTTCTCTGCAGTAAGTATGTGGGTTGCTCAGGTACTTGTATCTTTGCATAGTTGTATAGTTAGATAATAAATGATTGATTCAACATATAGGGGTATTTTAACTTACTTCTTTGAGAGTAATAATATATTTTCAATCATAGAACTCAGACTTCTCAAAGAACAATAGGATGAATTCAATTGCATCAATATAGTTGCCCAGTTTCTATATATGTTGGGTTATGATTAGGTTACTAATTACAGGATCTTTATAAAGTACAATACCTGATGAAAGTTAATATACCTATATGAACTGAAATCAGAGTCAGTCAAACTAATTATATGGCTGAACGTAAGCAGAGTTATAATGCAGTTGATATCGACAAGTAAGTCTTTCAAATCGCTGACCTCTAATATTTTGCAAAGGTAGTGGATGATAATCTGCTTACTGGATATCCCATGGTCTGGCAATTATGTCTCATCACTATTGGTAAAAACCCTCATCGGTTCTCCTACAGAGTCCAACATATACCAAATAAGAAGACAACTGATATCACTTAAATTTCAGGACAAGACCCCAAGTCCGCATCTGTAGAGTTTACTAATGATTTTTTGAAATCTAGCTTTGACTTTCTTGATATACATTCTTAGAACAGTTTTCATGGCTTCCTCATTTTACTTATCTACCTCCAACAGAGGATAATATTTGATCATATGTAATAGTATGTCAATATATTCATTCCCTCTTTTTTTATGTATATGAACAGTTTTTCAAAAAATACAAATCAATAGATGTGGCTATATGAATGAATAAAATTGCCCCAACATCCCCCCTATCTTCAGTAACAAGCAATAATGCTATGTCATCCAAAAGTTTAAAGTACTTTTGCTTCTTATTCATCTGCATGGGTTGTCCAGGGATATAGTCACAGATATGAGAAATATGCCAGCATATACATGAGCTTATTGTTAAACTCAGCCTGAAAGTTGGTGTTACTGCTAAATATTGAGGTAGACGACAATGCAAGAGAAGTCAGAGTGAAGCTGTAGAGTAAGTTGCGGGCAGTTGCAGATACAGTTTCAGACAAGAGGTGTGGATAGAACTTGTATATTAGCTAGTCACTCGACAAATGACAAGAGACGCTCCATCCCTGTTAAGTAACATATACGAAAGTTACATGGGTAACCCACAATCAATCTTTCAGGTTGAGCAGCTTCTAGACGGTGCAGTATCCTCTCAACTTTTTATATTACAGCAACCTCTCTCAACCTTTCACATTACAGCAACTCAAAAACTATAACAACGGCAAAAACTAAAAGGTGGGTACAGAATATTGGTTACTCAATCATAAGCTGGACTAATAGAATAGAATACTATTTGGTAAACGGGTTAAATTACTCTAGGATTGTAAAGAAGGCATGATGTGTATCCAATACCAACTCGATAATGGTTAGTTGGTTGTTGATTGAGCTGTAATTAACACATATATGGACAGATAGACAGAGATAGTTCAACTACTGATGCCTATATACATGACTCTACCCACAGAGAGCAGGCTCCTGCTTACTGGAACGTTTGGCAATAATGCGGCAACAGTAGAGCAGAGGAGACAGGAACAGCTTCACTCTCCCCATAGGATTGTAAGTAGCTCGATATGCATTAGATGGGAACCGCAGATTCTGGAGGCTGACACCTAGCAATATGTTGATATAAAGATAGAAACCATTGCCTAAAGCAATATTAATTTGAGTGGAAACAATATGCAAGAGCTGTATGCAAACATGCAGTTTCAGACATATTCTGTAATTGCAGTAGCTGACAAACAGTTTGCCAGGACTATAGCTCAATATAAGATGTGCTTAGAAATATACTGGGCTACTGGAAATGATAGTGACCCTGGGGAACCCATAGACTATCGATTGACTGTAGACTTTGCCATGACTTTGACGCACCTCCTGAAATACCTTTTGTTCTTGGATATCGACCAGACTGTGGGCAATTTCATCATCTATGAATCACTAGTAGACTACAACAAAATGATGAAGAACGAACATCCAGATTTTGGCTACTGCTAGCATCTGCAAAGTTACAAGCACACCCTACAAGATATGAAATAGTTGAAACTCCAAGGAGGTTAGGGGATAGATAAGTGGAAGAACATACAAATGATCTCAAAGACTTTCAAGACATATCTGAATACTAAATGATATCTATTCATTGATGTAGATATATATGTCCTTTGGTCAAATCTCCTCCGCTGGCTAAGCATGCTTGATTATAGAGAGCAGCTATATCTGGGTTCACCAATTGATATGGTCCTTCCATATGCTCATAGAGGCAATGGGTATATCATATCAAGTGGGGCTATGCGTTTAACTGCAGAGAATAACTTGGATATTGAGAACAAATACATAGCTATGATGGAAGGTGACTGCCGTAGAGATTTAGTCATCGAATATGCAATGAAGTATCATGGTATTGACGTAACAGACACTAAACCAATGATTCAAGGGGAGTTAACCTATGGTGTTTGTTTTACAAATGAACAGTGGTGCAATCCTGTAATCATCTTACACCATATGCAACCAAGTGACATTGAGAGTATGTGGGAGTTTGAGAGGAAAATGCTATGCTTGGTTATAGCATCCTCTATGTCAATGTTTTTGAATGTTTAGTCGCATTGATAATTATCGAGGAACTTGACAGCTAGAATAATTTTTCTAAGGACATCATATATCAGACCAAAAAAGCATACAAGGTGGTAGACCATGGCAACAAGTTTTGGAAGCAGTTGCATGAGGTTGCCTCTTGGGCTCATTGCTAATCTATTCTCACGGCGCACCTCTTTTTCCTACATGACTTGAT
>JAJDFF020000678.1:0-10187 GCA_021527025.2 Geoglossum cookeanum | reverse complement strand
GATGCCATGCCAGTTGCCCTGAGACGCGCGAAACTCGTTACCCTGCCGCCGAAAGCTTTCAATCCTTGGCTACAGCTCGTCTGGCTTGGTGCCGCTGTGTTGTTCGTGTTGATCCTCTCCCTGACGCGTGGCTTGGATTTAAGTCCCGGCCTATTCTAAGCAGCCACCCGCCGGCCGAAGTCGAAGGGCAAAAGGTGGCACCTTTTTTGATTAGTACCCGCCGACCGGGAAGCGCCACCCGACCAGGAAGATCAAGAAGCCGAACACCAGCACCATCATGATGTGGTCGAACACCTGAAGCGTCCGCCTAATGCCGACACCGTCACGCCAGTGCTGTCGGCGATGCCTCACGATGACCCGCTGCCGATCGGACAGTTTGAGGATGCGGCGTCGATCCCAGCGAATATCCCCCGAATAACCTGAGCTCAACTGCTGTGGTCCGACAGGCAGATTGCGGGGGGGGGGGAACTGGTTCAAATGACAGCGCTTGATGAACGCGCTCGACTCGGACGACGGGCGCGGGAATGGTCCTGCTTCTTACGCCCCAGGCCGGGAGCGGGACCAGCACCTGCAATCGCACTGGAGGATCTTTTGGTTAAGATCGAGAAGAGCGGAACGGTCATCGTCGGCGCGGATGCGCCACCATCTGAAGGCTCCGCTCAGGGAGCGTTGGACTTAAAGCCCGATCCTGAGAGCCTTCGTGATCTGGCAGCCCGCCTGCGCGACGACGCGGAATTGACGTCGGACAGGGTGGCGAAGGCCCGACTGATAGCGTCGGCACAGGAAGCCGAGGCAATGGCGGAGAAAGTGGAAGCGGCTGCGCTGTGGACGGCTCCAGCCCGCCTTTAACGTCTATGTCGCACCTCGCTCATCAGCGAGCATCCCTGCTTGGCGTCCTGTCCCCCGCGCGTCCGGCTGGTGCGACGCTTGCGTTGCCGTTATCAGAGGACGGCGGCGCGGCGTTTGGGTTCACCATCACTCCGGTATTAGTGCTGCTCATAGACTTAGTCGCCGCCGCGCCGGCCGGCGACTGCCCATACGATGGCGAGCTTGAAGAAGAGTTCGTCGTTGAAGGCGAGGGGACCGCCTTCCGATCGTTCGGGCCATTCTCGCGCGTAGTCGAATTCGCAGTCCCTGCGTCAGGAGTGCCAGCGGTGCTGTTCGGCGCCGATCCGCCGGGCGAGCTGCTGGTTCCTGCTCCGGCGCTGCCCGAGCCTCCAGCCCCTGCGGCACCACCGCCGCTTCCGCCGCCCCCGCCGCCACCTCCACCCTGGGCCCAGGCCGGGCTTGCTGCCATGACAGCTGCTGCGACGATTATTGCTGTGATCTTGGTCCGCATAGGGTCTCCTTCGATCCCGACAAGGCGGGGATCAAGGATACGTTCCTTTCACTGCGACGGGCCGGCCGGCGCCCATTGCTCAACAGCGGGCCGGCGGCCCCAACGGTGGTTGGTCAGGCACGCGGAGGCCCTCGCCAGACGGTAGCGTCTGTTGAGACGTCGTGGATGGTTATATCGTGCGGAGCATTACTTTTGTGCAGTCGCTCCGCCACCTGAATTGCTTCATTCAAATCTTCGTAGGTGCTTCCGGATCGAAGGCCACTCACCAGCACTTCATAGTCCCCCGGTGCTTGCTTCGTCATTCATTCGGTCCTTACTCGTCAGTGGAGAAGGGCTGTTTTGATCGCCTGTTTGTCCAAGCCTCTGTGAAACTTGCACCCGTGCCAACGAGCCATCCAATATAAGGCATTTCGCCTCGTAATTCCTCTTCTGGAACGCTCAGTGAAACTGACCATATGCCTCTGTCGCACAGTATCGTCAGTCTAAAATTCTGCTCGCTGTGACGACGGATCAGATCTACAAGCTGGCCTTCTGCCAAATCTCTCTGAACTTTGTTTTCCAAGAAACGTCCCTTCAGACGGTGGCGAACGGCTGCCGCTCTTTATCTTTCGGGAACCGCGCCAGAGGGATGCAGTGACGCGCATTTTGCCTCCAAGACTCGTATTTGAACTTCTAGGCCACTAAGCGTGCGTCGATCGCTCAACTGCGTTTCTAGCCATCGATATCGCCGGATTTGGATTTCGAGTGCATTGCACTGATCGCACATATGTCCCTCCATTGTGGGCGGGGCCAACGCGATCTCATCACCGATCGAAGCCAAGATTTAGTGCGGTGGTGCAGCCACGGTGGACCCCTTGCGATGAAAGGGCAACGTGAACATAAGGTGACAGCGCTCTTTATTCGTCAGCGCGGGCATGCGGCGTAGCCGATCAAGAATTTGGTTGTTTCCCTGCGGTGCCCGGTCAGGTCATCGGTTTAAGATCTTTGTTAAACCGCTGGTGTATCTGCCGTTCGCATACTCTTTGTCGATGATGTAAAGGAGTGTCAGGGCGACGGCTGCCGCCAATAGCAAACGCATGTTTCCTCGAAATGTATTGCTCTAAAAAATGAACAATCGTTTCGAAGGAGAAGCCGGCTGGCAATACGGAACTCCACTATTCAACAGGGATATCGATGCAGCCCGTCGTTCGATCCGATCGATGGAAGGCATAAGCCGAACGGGCGGCGACGCTCCTATTCCATGATCGTCATAGCGGCTTCCGCGCTCGCAGGCATTCCGGGCATTGTTCGAAGTCTCGTTCGCCGTGTTCGCGCCGTGCGGTCATCCCGCGCGCCCAAGACGCCCGCTGCGCCTCGATCTCTGCCGGCGTCATCTGGTGGATCGTGGCGACCTCCAGCATCTCGTCCAGCGTGGGCTCGCGGCCGAGCGCCTTCCTGAGGTTAGCGACCCGGTCCGCCCAGGTGATGCTCATGTTGTCACTCCATGACCGCCACAGCGACCTCCGCGCTACCGGTGGCGAGGCCAGTTCGTTGGCTTGCAGCGGCATGCCGCTCAGTGTGCGTTCGCAACGAGGGATCAGGTCTTCAATGCCTCACGGAAAAGCGGGTGTTCGAGTAGTGTGCGAACATTAGCCAGGCGAGCCTGTTGAAAGATCTGCTCCGCTTGCTCAATCGTCGTATTCGTTTTGCAGTAATACGCTTCGAACAAAGTCATGATTGAGGGGACGATCATCGGATGTAGATGTCGCCCATCCTCGATAAATTTATTCGGAAAGGCATCCATAATCACGTCAAAGGCGGGGAAGTAAAACGTGTTATCCGATCCGTCGGTATGGCGCTCTCTGAAAATCTCATCCAGCGCACTCCGAATTATCGCCTTAGAAGCAAAATTGGCTGTGATGCACGACACCGGTCGAAAAGTTGCTATTAGAGGGATCGGCGACAGTGTCACCACAATACGCGCGCTAGGAACATGCTTTCGAACTAGGTCCATGATCGATTCAATCGCGGCCTTTGTTTCAGCGAACGTGCAAGCCCGAAATTTATGGCGTGTGGCGTCATAGTGCTTCATTGGAACCGCGCGCCAGAATACTCCGCCTGTTACCTCGTCGTACCAGATCTCCGACAGACCAAAAGTTAGGATAAATACGTCCGTCTCTAGAAATACCTTCCGAGTTTTTGCCCGCACTTCCTCGTCCAGATCATAGGTTTTTGCGTCGTAGTCATGCCAGAGATTGGTCGGCGGATTCCAACCCTCAAGTGCCCACCTGAACTGCTGCAAAATCGAATGGACGTTTACCAGGCCATCGCCCATCGACGAGATGTAGATGTCCTTTTCTCGGTTTTTCGAAACGTCGAATCCGAGGTTCGACAGGTGGTGGCTGATATTCTCAGCAAAACAGGAGCCAAAAGCGGTAACCTTAGTGCCAGCATCAATGAATGGCTGCTCTGGGACCCAGCCTTTCAGGAGAAATTGGCTCGCATAATTCGCGTTGAGATGATCCGAGCCGTAAGGATTAAAATTACAGTTCTCGCCCCGGTAGAAGGATGACCCCATGCGCTTCTTGACCTGTCCGGCCGGTTCGGCATCCACCATCTCTTGAACCGAAGCATGGTTTAGCATTGTGGGTGCCATGAGATTGTCCCTTACTTACTGACTGCGGATTGCATCTCTGGCGAGTATAGCCCAGCCGATTTGTGTAGCGAAAGGTCGAAATCTGAGTGCGGGACTCGTCCGACGCGCTTCTGGGGGCAGGGCGCGGCAACTCTATCCCCTAATTTTAGAAAGGCGCTAAGCTCAGCAATGGCCTACAGCACGCGCTCCATAGGCTTACCTACGATATGGGATAAGAAAGCAGCTTGACATCTACGGCCCACGCCGCTTCCTGTGGCGTCCCAAAGGGAGAAGGCAAATGTACAGCCAAAACAACGAGGATGAATTCATTCTCCAGTTTTTCAAGAACCGCGAAGCCGATGGCTTAACTTTCCTTGATATCGGGGCTCATGACGCCTTCAAGTTCTCGAATACTCGGGCACTATACGAACAAGGGTTCAAGGGAACGCTCATCGAGCCATCCCCCGCCTGTTACAACAAACTCATGCAGGTCTATGGAAGTGACCCCGCCATGCAGGTCATTCCGGTTGCCGTATCCGACAAGAACGAAACGGTTTCGTTTTGGGATTCTGGAGGGTTCGCAACCTCCAGCCTCATCGAGGAAACTACAAGCAAGTGGACCGAGAGCTACGGAACGCAATACACCAAGATCGAAGTTGAGGCTTGCGATATTCCAACGCTTCTGAGCCGATGCCGTTACCAGAAATATCAGTTCGTCAATATCGACACCGAAGGCAACGTTTTCGAAATTCTGCAGCAGATAGAACCCTCAGCCATTGGCTGCGAGCTGATGTGCGTGGAATGGGCCTCTGAAAACCTTGCTGCCTACGAAGCTTATTTCCAAACGCACCGGATGGAGAAAATTCTCCAAAACGGCGAGAACCTAATTTATAGCCGTCCGGTGAGATAGTTTGGGCATCGATAGTGACGATCCTGGGGCGTCGCTTGCGGCGCCCCATAGCAAGGTTGGCAATATCATCGGATGTCAGCGCCATGGGCTCTCGCGCTCCTTACTGATGGGCGATGTTGTCGGCCGCTACAGCCCATACGCCCTCGCGGGTGGTCTGGATCTGGTCGAGGTCGAAAGCTCGGACGAGCTTGTCATCGAAAAGCTTGTTCAATGTCGATCGGAAGCCGCCTTTTTGCTTCGGAGAGATCAGGCAGGCTGTCTCCAGGCTGTGCTGGGACAATGGACCGAGTTGATAGCGCATCAAGGATCAGCTTTTGCAGGCGCGTCATGGCTTCTCTCCGTGATGCGGAACCAGCGACAAAGCGGGTCGCGCGCTCTCATTCATCCGCTTGACCGTCGCGACCTCGGCAGACCAGGCGGCCAGTGCAACGGATTTCGAATTTCCGTTGACGCCGACAAAGTGCTCGACGGGCAGGGTGTGATAGCAACCGACAGCCCACGGCGCCGGGCCGTATCCCGCCGGCCAGGGCTCGCATTCCTCGACATATGGCGCTCGGCCGCAGAAAGGGCATCGCTCGGTCATCGGCGCGGCCTCGGCTCGTGCCCAACCAACCCCTGAAGCTTTGCCTTCTTGGCGTAGTTCTCCATGATGTCGAGCGCATCTGACGCCAGCGCTTCCGGCATGTGGTAGCCGTCGCGGATTCCCCTCAGCGCCTGCCGGGCGATCTTGAGCGACTTCTGCAACTCGATGATGCGTTTCTGATCGCTCATGATCCACCCTTGATTTCGTGTTGAGAGGTGAGCGGGTGAGTGGTGCGGCGCCAGTTGCAGAACGCCAGCCACCAGATGGCGATCCCGCGCTCGACCAGCGAATGGCGACGGACAGTGACCTCTAAAGCGTCTTCATAATCCGGTTTGGATGGCCGGCGCATGTCGTAACTGATCATGATCCGCTCCCGGCCAGCACGTCGGTGATTGCTCTGACTTTCGCCCGCGTGGCCGGCGGAAGCGCTCGATACCGCCGAAAGAACGCTTCATCCTCGGCGGTCCCCAGCGACTGGCTGTCGCGACCGAAGAGGTAATCGACCGTCACGCCAAGGGCTTCCGCGATGGCCGAAAGCTTGTCGGCAGAAGGGCGCGGCGGATCCTTGTTCTCAAGCTCCCACAGGTAGCTCTTCGAGCAACCGCTTAGGGATGCCAGCTTGTCGAGCGACAGCTTCTTTGTTGCCCGTAGATCAAAAATGCGATCCCCGAACTTCATGTCGCATCCCTTCCATCAGTCGCAAGGAGCGTGAACGTCCCGGCAAAGGCCTCGTAGACCGCATCCATCCGCCGGCCATTCAAGGTGTGATGGAAGTCGTCCAATACGCGATGGCGCAAGGCGCTGCCCATCGCCTCGCAATCCCACGAACCCAGCACCTGGGGCGTTTACGAACTTCATATCGAGCGCGAGTTCGTAAGCCGTGATGTCCGGCGCCGGTTCGAATTTGGTGCGCCAGACCTTGGTCGGCGTCGTGCCCCGCATCGTACTCATGTCTGCTGATCCCCAAAGAGCGCGGCATCCCTGTCGCCGGCCCGCTTGTACCAAGTGGCCTGCAGGGCGATGCTTTCGGCGGTCGGCTGCCGGATCAGGTCATCTGCAGAAAGCGGATCTTCCTCGCCTCCGGGGCACCAGGCTTCGCCGGTCTCGTCGCGGCTTGGACGGCAGATGTCGCCAGCCTGTTCGTAAGTCGTCGCGCCGCATCGCGAGCACGGCGCTGGTGCGTACTCTAGCGCTGGCGGGCGGTTATTTTTCATTTGGTTTTCCCAGTGGATGCGGATGCCAGCAGACACCGCCAAGCTAGCTTGACCATTTCCCAGCGGGTCATCTGCCACTGTGTAGCAACTTCGGGGTTTAGATCGGAGATCTTCATCATGCCGTCGCGATAGGTCATTAGCGGCCCGCACGGTTCAAAGAATAGCTTCATGACTTCCTCTCAAAAGCTGGATCGTTGATGATGCGGTTGAGTGCCGGGTAGCAGCGCGCCAATCGGCGGATGTCGCCCAGCCGCACCTTGATCGTCACGTCGTTGCTGGCGCCGTCCCAAGCCTTTACGAGGTCATCCACGGCAAGGCCGTTCAAGGCCAGCTCGACATCGTTGATGGCGTCGCGCATCTGGAGGTGCTGGGAACGCTTCATGTCGCACCACCTTCGCGGGGATTGCCCGTGAGCGCGAACTCCATCAGCGCCGCCGCCTGATGGATGACTTCAATATTCCTCGTTGGAGGTGACCATTGTCGATCAATGCAGCGCCGAAACTCGTTCCACGCATCCTGTAGCGCCAGTTCGTTGGCTCGCTCCTCAACACTCACATAGCAACGTTCAAACGCACAATACTGGCCGGCATCGACAAAAAGGGTCTCAAGGCTGACCTTCCGGCCGCTATCAGTAATGGCCCACTTCCGTCCAACCTTTGATACCGTGACCGTGATCGGGTCGCGATACTTATGGCGGCTATCCGTGCTGTAGACGTAAAGCTTCTGTCCGACCTCAAGCATCAGGGCCTCCACGGTCATCGCGAGCCAGTGGGCCGGCGTTGCAGGCCAACCACGCGGCCTCGCGGTAACCAGCGGCGAAATCGTAGAACTTCGCCTGTAACCAACCTGTGGCATACATGCTGCCGTCCCAATTTAACTCGAATGACGGGAGCAGGCGGTCATTGTATCCACGTTGACTTTCCAAATCATATTCACGGCGCTCGAACGCTGTGCGGATATCGGCATCCGAGATCGCTTGGATAAACTCGCGCTTACCCATCTTCGGTACAGGTTCGACGGTGCTTGCAGCCGACTGCGGAGGTGGTGCGGCGCGCGCGGCCTGCCACACACGCCATAGCGTGCGGACGCGGTATTCCGCGTATTCACCACCTTCCTTCGGGAAAGCATAACCTGGGTTGCTCCAGATTTCCCGAATCGCCTTTTCGAATGCGAGCGGGCCGCCATCTGGCTCCCGCATACGTGGGGCAGGTGGCTCCGCGTATAGCTTTGTCCCAATCGGCGCGCTGTCCATGAAGGCTAGCGATGCGTCGATGATCTTGCGGGGCCTCGCAAGTTCGTGTGGCGACGGATTATAATACAGAACTTCCGCGACGGGCTCCGGCGCTTGTGGGGCATCACCGTGGCGGGTGTTCCATGCCGCGACAGCGTCCTCCGGCTGACCGGCCGCCGAGTAGGCAGACACGATGCAATCGTCATTGTCGCAAACGATTGTGGTCCCTAATTCGTTGTCTGCGCGACCGGCTTTCCCGCCGCAAAACGGGCACGGCAATAGCTTTTCGCTCATCGTCTTGCCTCCTGGAGGGCGGCGCGGGCATTCCAGCGCTTAGTGAGTTCATCGCGATACTCGCCAACCATCTCGATCCCGCACTCGTTGCACTTCGCCGAGTATTCGAGATTGTAGGTGCCGGCGTCTGGTGTCCCCGGATCTTCGATCACGTTGATCTCGAATACGTATGGTTTCTTCGCGCAGAATGGGCAGGGCAGAAAATCAGCCACGATCGTTCTCCTGTGACGGTGATGCGGGTTCAGTGCGGAGGTGCGACATCGCTATCGCTCCCATGGTTCGCGGTAGCCGAGAGCGTCCATGTCAACACCGTTGACGATGTTGAACAGGTGCGGCTCGGTCTGCCATTCGTGAAACTCGCGCTTGAAGCCGAATGAGGCTTTGCACCGTGCGCATCGCTGGTGGCGGATGTGCGTGTACGGGCGATGAGGCGTCCGTTGGAGCGGCCCGTCGATCTGCTTGTGGCCGAAAAGGTTGCAAAGAAGGCTCATCGCAGACCCTCCGCGCGCTCGCGGATCAGGCGCTGATGCGTCTGCTCCTGGATAATCTGTGTGATCGGCGCCCGCCAGACCATCGGGTTGGCGCGCATCCCCATGGCGATATATTCGGCCGCCTCAAGTGCAGCCGCCATGCCTTCGGCACGAACCACGAAACACTGGTGGCGCTGGCCTGCTGCTTCCTGATCTTTCTCGGAGCCGTTGCCGGACGAATGCGGCCAGGCCTCGATGGTAACCATCCATCGGTCCGTCATGCCGCACCTCCCGTGCCGTTTGATTGGAGCTGAGCGCGGAGGTGGATGCCGCGTTGTCATGAAGACGAATAAGCTTTGCCCGACTTGATAAAATGATAGGCGGCATGCACTGTTCCCGCGTTGCGGATTGGGGAGCAGGGAAGGCGCGATGAAGCGAGACGAAATGCTGAGGCGGATTGCTGCGTATCGGTAAGCGAAAGCAGCTGGTCTTATCAGAAGGTTTTCAAGGGCCATGTGGAAGCTGCAGGATACGCCAACGAGCAAGTGCTTCGATGGCGAAATTTTGTGGAAGCCACGCAAAGCTACCTGCAATCGACGCCCGCGGCTCAGCACGTCAGTGATGCGCTCGGGTTCTATTTGTTCGCCCTTTCCTCGGGAGACGGGGCCGGCAATTTTGAGCTTATAAATCTGCCTTCTGGCGAGGTTGCCGTCGTTTCGATGTGGCCAATCCTTGACGAGGTAGACTACGGTCCCGAAGGCGACGCGTGGGCTCACGTTGGGGTGATTTTTGCGTCGCTCAGCAAGTGGCTGGCACACGTCAGCCCGCAGCTGTTCGTGGGGCGCATGAATGTACAATCCGCTTCTTCCGATCCGAGAGTGGTGAGGGGCATCAGCGACTATTCGTTGTACGGACAAGAGGAGATGGACCGGGTGTTGTCCCTGGTCGACTCTGCAAAGGGGATGGTCGATAGATCGACTGCCGAGCTGGAAAGCAAAATTGCCGAATTTAACGCGGTGATCAGCAAGGCTCGAGAAGACACGGTTTTCAAGGAGGCGCGTACACTTTGGGCGAATAAAGCGACCCGGCACGAGCAGAACTATCTCCGTGGCTTCGTTGCTGTAGTTGTTCTCATCATCGCGGGTGCGGGAGCTGTCTGGTGCTTTGGCCCCGCGATCGCTTCGCTGCTCAGCAAAAACTCGACCACTGGCGAATTCACCTATCTCTCTACCTTCGTCGTGATTGTAGTCTTCCTGGCATTTGCATGGATCTTTCGGCTCATCGGCCGTTTCATCGTTGAGAATTTTGCACTCGCTACCGATTCCCGTCAGAGACAGACGATCCTCGAGACGTTCCTGAATCTTGTGGGATCGCCCGAGGCGCACATGGTCGAAGGGGAGCGTGTTCTCATATCGAGCGCGCTTTTCAGGCCAGCACCCGGACAGAGCGGGGACGATGCCGCTCCCTCCAGCCGGCTCGAAATGATGCGAGATGCCGTGGGTAACTCCCCGGGAAAGTGATGCGGAAATAGT
>JAJDFF020000677.1:0-10190 GCA_021527025.2 Geoglossum cookeanum | reverse complement strand
ACACCCACTCCGTCATTGCCGGGCTTGACCCGGCAATCCAGCTGTCTTCAACGAAGTCACAGAGTGGATCGAACGCTTAAGCTGGATCATGACCGCGACTTGGCGCAGCCAGGTCGCTGAGGTCAAGCCCGGTGATGACGCCAGAGGGTGTCGAGGCGCCTCATCTCCCTCGACGTCATGGCCGGGCTTGTCCTGGCCATCCACGTCTTTCTCACTTGAAAGACTGCAAAGACGTGGATGCCCGGCACAAGGCCGGGCATGACGGTGGTGTTTGCCGAGGCGCATCGCCCCTTACCGCACGCGCCACTCACCCCCTCTGCAACACCGCCTCAACCCCCGCACATCCCCCACACCCTCGATCGCATAAACCGTCGCGATCAGCCGCTCCGCCTTCTCCCGCCCCAGCACCGGCGCCACCAGATCCCGCGCCTTTTCCATCACCTCCGCCCGCTCCATCGGGTTGCGCGGCGTGCCGCGCACGGCGGTGATGCGCTCCGAAAGCACCCGTCCGTCAGTGAGCGTCACATCCACGATGGCCACGCGCACCGGCAACAGCTTCGCCAGCTCCTCGTCGCGCTTGAGCCGCACCTTGGTCCGCTGGACCAGCACGGCCGCGTCCTGCATGCGCGGCTTGTCGTGGGCGGCGTGGAATGACGCCGTGCCGTCCAGCAGCATCACCGCCATCATGTGTTGCAGGCAGATGTCGGGCATGTCGCGGTTGTCCACGACAGCGGCGACGGACGGCGCCACCCGCACGCTCACCTCGCGCACCTCATCCGCTGTGAATGGCGCCCGAGCGCGGATCGCGGCCACCGCATCGAGCGGCGCCTGGATCGGCGAGCCGGCGGTCCATTTCTTGATGTCGGTTTGCGTAATGGCGTAACGCTCGCCCAGGCTCTCGACCAGTCGCGCAGGCACGGCCTTCGGCGCATAGGCCTGGAAGAAATTGTCTGCACCGGAAAAAATGTCGTCGACGCCGTTCCAGCCGGCTTTCACCAGCAGCGCCGCGGTGACGCCGTTGCGCGCCGGCATGCCGGCGAACACGAACGCCTTCTCGATATGGTCGGTGTCGCGCCGGCTCGTGCGGTGGATTTGACATTCGCAAAACGTTGCCGCGAGTCCGCCATGCGAATGTCAAATCCAAAAGCCGCACGAGAATTATATTGATTGCGAGTGTCCTGATCGAATTCGAAGTTCGCTCGGAGTTCGCTGAGAATTCAGCGAACTTCGAATTCGGGACACTCGCCCACGATGCCCGAGGATTGCTGCGCGGTGTAGTCCAGCGCGAAGCGCATCTGTTGCGCGTCGAGCCCGGCGGCGCAGGCGGCCGCGGCCGCGGCGCCAAAGGTGCCGGCGATGCTGTGGGTGGCGAGGCTGCTCTCATAGCTGAAGGCGGCGCCGCCCATCGCCATCACCACCCGGGTGCCGATGTCGTAGCCCAGCGTCACGCGCGCAGCAGCCGCACGCCGTCGATGTGACAGTCCTCGCCCACGGCCAGCGCCGCCGGCACCACCGAGGAGCCCGGATGCGAGCGCGACTCGTTGTGCGAGTCGTCGGTCTCGTCCGCATGCGCCATCACCCCGTTGGCCAGCGCCGCGTCGGCGGCCGACGCCGTGAGCCGCCCGCCCGCGACCGTCGCCGGGCCCTTGCCGGCGGACGCGCTGATGTAGCGCTGCGCCGCCTGTCCGGGCGCCAGTTCTGAGCCGGAGATCATCGCGGCGAGGGTGTCGAGCAGGTGGTGCTTGGCGTGTTCGGTGACGTCAGGCGGAAGCGCGCGGGTTGCGGCGGCGCTCATATAGGTGCGGAGGGTGTCCATGACGGAGGCGGGAGGGACGCCTGAGCGAACACGCGTGTGGGGGCGAGGGCGAGGCCTATGGCTGTGGTCGCGGTCAGGCCGAGAAGGTGGCGTCGGTTCATGGGCGTCTCCGTATATAGGTATAGCGCAGGCTCAGCAGACATGTCGCTTAGGCCATGGCCCGGCGAGTCGAAACGCGGTCCGTCAAGGCATCGACGAATCCTGCCTGGGTCCAGCGCGGCGTTGAATTGCAGCCCGTGCTGCAGCGCCACCGCGGCCCGGAGTCTACGACGGCGGTGGGTGATGAAAGGGCGTGGAGCGCAAGAGCGAAGGTGGCACGAAACTGGTCTAATAAGGAGGGGGCGGCTACGCTAGGTAGTTGACGCCATTGAATATTCAATTCAAAGTTGCTGATATTCAAGTTTTTCAGCGATTTTCAGATGAATATTGCTCGTATCGAGTTGTCGCGCCTGCGGCTAAATCCACACAATGATCGCCACGGTCCGCTAAAGGACGAAGGCTCTTCCATTCAATGGTTGCTGGAAAATCGGAAAGCGCATATGCGCGCGCTTTCGCAGGATCTAGCAAAGACCAAACGATTATTTGAGCGTCCACTCGTCCGACCAGAATCAGAGGGATTTGTCGTCTTCGACGGCAATCGGCGGACCACCTGCATAAAGCTTCTGGCCGATCCGAAGCTTGCACCTAGTGAAGCATGGGTGGAATTTTTCGCCGAGTTGAGTTCGCCTGAGGTGGTCGACGCATTCACGGAGATTGACTGCGAGGTTGAATCGGACCTTGAGGTTATCGACGAGACACTGCTTCGGCGACACACTGGCAGTCAGGACGGCGTTGGCCAAAGTCCGTGGGATCCTGAAGGAAAGTCCTTTTTCCTGCAGCGAACCGGAAAGGCGAGTGTTGGATTGGGGGAGTCCATCGAGCGTGCTCTGAAGGCCGAGCAATTAATTCCTGATGAGCTCAGTTTGCCGTGGTCGAACTTGGAGCGGCTTTTCAGTTCGGAACCTATTAGAAAACGGGCTGGCGTTTCTTTCGCCGGTGGTGAGCTTAATTATCTAACTGATAAGCGAAAGAACCTCGAAACGCTTCAGCGTATCGCCGATGATCTAACAGGCCGAGGGAAGAGAAAGGTCGTTCTTAACGATCTATGGAACAACGCCAAGAAAGGGCAGTATCTCGATCAACTTAAGAGCGAAGGCGTTTTCATTGACGCTGTTGCTTTACGGACAACCGATCCTGAAGCTGCGATGTCCTCGACGACACGCAGTGCGCCTGCGCGCGTAACCCGAGGACCGGCGCCAAAAGACAAGCATCTGATTTCGAGCGCCGACCACAATCCTTTTATGGATCATCCTGGACTTGAGCGTGCACAAAATATCTGGCGAGAGCTCCAATTTTATCTTCGATTTGACGAACATGACAACGCAATTGCCGTTCTGATGCGTGTCCTTCTCGAGTTTGCAATCTCCCATTACGCGCGGGAGCAGGGTTTGGCTTTTGGCCCTTCGGATGTTTTTGCGCGGCGTGTTTCAGCCGTAGCTGACTCGATGCTTAATCGAGGACTGATCGATCAAAAGAGCCGTGCGATCATACGGAAGTTCGAGAGTGACAAGCCAATCGTTTCTGCGCATTCGATGCACCAATATATTCACAACCCTAACTATCATCCGGCTAAGTCTGACCTAAAGGCCATTTGGATTGTGATACGCGCTGTCGTGATGAATTCTGTTCGATGATCGGAGTATCAACAGCTTGTTTATTGGAATTTGGAAATGAAGAAGGATCATTCTCCTAAAACTGTTAGGCGTTTTATTCGATCGTTGGACGACGAGTCATTACTGAGATTCCATTACTGCTACCAACTAGGATCAACGTTTGTGCATCTCGGTCAAATGGAGCGCAATATCATCCATGCAATTGGAATGTGTGATCGCATCAGAGTCGAACAAGTTTTTGGAGACGACGCAAAAAATTGGGATAAATATATTGGGAAGCATAGCAAGCTCCAAGCTTCCACGTTGGGCAATCTAATCAAAATTCTCGCTAAACATTCAATTCTTGATGTCGATCTCAAATATCTTCGTTGGCTAAAGGAGAAGCGTGATCTCTTTATTCATCGTTGGTTCAGGCACGAAATTTGGCCTGGAGAGATGTCGATTTTGGAATGTCGGAGTGCAATCCGAAAATTGATGTATCTTGAGATCGTCTTTCATCGTGCTGGCGCTCATATTTGGAAAATTCTGAGTCGTGCCGATTTGTTGGTGATGCAAAGCTTAGGGCCGGATGGATATCTTGTGGTCAATCCTGATGCCATGAGTGAGGTTTTTGGTGATCAATGGCTTGAGGTCGCCACCACGATGACGTTGAACCATATACAAAACAAGCGCGAGCTCGGGGAATGATGCTGTTTGCACATGTAAACTAGCGGCGCTTAGTGGTGCGCTCAACGTGGGTTAGATCGATCGTCTCCTGGTAGCCGGTCGATGCTCTCGGCAACGCCTAGGCGCTTGAACACGTTGGCATCCGAGCATGCCACGAGCAGGTCCTCAGAACACGGGAAACGCTCGCGAGTGGGTGTGTGCGGAAATCTGATCGTTGCTGCCCGCGGATGCGCTTCGTGTGTTCGACCCTCACCGGTCCTAAGCGAGAAATCGACTATTCACGGTCGTGGAATTGGCTATCCTAGAAGTCTTCACCAGTGCTAAAGACTCGCTGGCTTCCAGGCTGCGGCTCTGCGATAAGTGTGGAGAGCCTGTCGTCTAATGTAGGACACCGAGTTTTATCGTGTCATCTTTTCGATGCACTATCCATTCTCGGGATGAGGGTTCAAGTCCTTCTAGGCTCGCGCCATGCTAATCCTTACCAGAACCCGCCCCTTCGCAAAATATCTCAAGCGAGTGGGCAACTGCACTTTTCATATCAACTCGTCCTATATCGGCCTTGAATGGATCGCGCGCGGCAGAGGCAAGCCCGCCGACATGGAAATTAATTGGACGGAGCCGAAAAAACCAAAATCGTCTGTTGATCAAAGTAGACAGCTTCTCCATGCAGCAATGCTTGGATATGTGTTCGATAGCCTTGATTCCTATTTGCGGCTGCTGGCGAACGTTGGCTGGCTGAAGCTTTCGGACGACCAGCGCAACGTTCTTCGCAAATCGGTCACGCGATCAGGCGGCAAGGAGTACGCAATCTGGGAGCGCTTTGCTGTTCTGGCTATGGATCTAGAGGACGAAGGAAACATCAATCTCGCAATGGTCAGGGTGTTGTCGGCATGGCGGAATAAAAAGTCTCACGAAGGCCTAGAAGCCGAGGGTGAGGTTCGGCTTGACGACGAGATTAAAAAGCAATTGCTGGCGGCCGATGGATATCTTTCCAGCCGATACGGTGGTTTGAGCGCGTCCGAGATGTTCAAGCAGATGTCAGGAGACTCATCGCCTCGGCGAAAGGAAATTGTCGGTCTCGTCTCCGCTTCAGTCAACTTGACACGCCATGTAGACGGGCGACTCGTCGCGAACTCTATTAAGCATGCGAGAGACCTCGAAGCGGTGGCATTCGCTGAGATCGCGCAAGTGCTTCGCGGAAAGGACCAGAAGCTTGAGAGCGCCGTAAGAAGGCTTTGGGGGACTAACAAGGCAGCCAGGGAGCGGCGCTTTACCGCAATTCTTCAGGAGGCAAGTTTCAAGAGAGTCGACACAGTGGATCGCGTCGGACTTCCCGATGATTTTGTCACTGCGTTTGCAGAGAAAAATGTTGGCGAAGCCCTTCAGCTCCTGGAAGTGTATCCAAAACCGGATGCTCCATAGCGTTCGATTGGCAAGCGCTTGTTTTCAGCGCGCCGGCGTTCGCCGAAATCCGATTCGTAGTGAGTGATATAAAAGAGAAGCTTGGGCGTAATGCCGTTGTCCTCGGAGTTAGGCACTATTAGCGATGCGAGCCGGTTGTACTGTCGCACAATAAGGGGCTGTCTGATTATTTCGGCTGGGAGATTGAAATGGCTGAACAACTTAAGAGACTGCGTGTTGAGATCGATGGGATGTGGACAGCTGCTGAGTTCGCCAAGTTATTTTCGGAAATGGAATTTTTAAACGAGATGGCCGCGTTCTCATTCATTCGTATCGACGGCCAAACACCTATTTCGCCGTTTCGTTGGCAAAGAATAAAAACGATTCAACTCAATCCGTCTTGGTTATTTAATGATGAGTCGGACGTGGATGTCGAAGAATACGCCAACGAAATGGCTGTTCGCAGGTATCTCGAACGATACATGGAGTCGCCTCCAGAGCTGCGCGTTACGGAGCTTCGTTTTGCAAGTCCTGGGTTTGGAGATTTTCTTGGCGGGGGGAAAGTAATTGAGCAGATCCGAAAGTTTATGCTGGGCATAATGGATCGATATTTAGAGCGCGAAGATCGCGAACTTGAGCGGGAGCATAAGCGGCAGATTGTTCTAAAGGAAAAGATAGCGAACGCAGATAGGCTTATGAAGCTATCCGATAAGGCAATGTTTGATGATGATATAAAAAGGGAGCTAGTGAGGCGCGTCTTGGAAACCGATCGATACTTGGAATCAAAGTGGATCGACGGAAAGATTACTAAGGTAAGTGAGGTGAAGGACGAATGACTCAGCATTGGGCTTATGCGCGCGAAAGCTTATCGAGGCAGGCTGCGTCTGCTGTTTTTCCATCACAGCGATGAATCGTGACCTCTCAATTCAGATCATGGCGTCGTTGAGGCGAATTTCCGCTCACGACCTGCAGGTTGTGGCTGAGGAGATGGCTTGTGTGAAATTTCCAAAGCGGTTTCGTGTCGGCGCGCTAGTTTCGCGTGGGCGGAATGGAGAGGCTCAGACGACGAAGAATTGGCCCGATGCTTATGTCTCCACTGCAGAAGGCGTTGTTGATGGCATTGAGGCCACTCGCCAATCGAGTTGGTCAACGCACCTCGATGAGGATCTAGGCAAGGCTCGCTCTGCCGAAAATGACAATCTTTCTGGGTACTTTTTTATCGGCGGTCAGCCTGACCAATCACCATCGGCGAAGGAGCTAACCAGTTATACCGATTCCTTTGCCGCACTTGGAATTCCCCGAGACCGTGTAACCATCCTTGTTGGTCGCGATCTCGTTCGAGAGCTTGAGGCACCAGAGTACGCGCGTATTCGACAGCGGCGGCTTGGGATAGCGCAGGAGTTAGCTTGGTTTAGACTTTTACAGGTGGGGCGCGCAGCGGAGAACAGACCGGAACTATTTCACCCTACCGACGAAGATTTCGAAAACGGGCGCGTAGCAGGACCAGCACTGGTTGGTGACGTGCTCCGAGCACTCGATGAAAGCGGGGTCGCGCTTGTTCGCGGATATGGTGCAGCAGGTAAAACAACTTTGTCTGAACTCGTCTGCCGCGATCCCGCGTTTGCGCGAAACTCAGCGTGGTATTTAGATCTCGCTGCTGGTGTCGAGGAGCCCGGGCCCACGGTTCTCAACGAAATGATCGAACTCTCCGGGCCTGGAGTTATTTTCGTCATTGACAACATTCATGTCCAAGAAGGCTGCGCGAAATGGCTTCTTGCGCAATGGAGCGAGCACTGCCGCCCCTTAGGAGCTCGCCTTCTTCTGCTTGGGCGGTGGACATCGTCTGCGGACGAGGGGCGTTTGGCGGACCTTTCGCCCCTCATCTTGCGGGCGGGGTATGACGAGATGATTGCGGTAGTGGCCCGTCTCTATGCGCGCCGAGGCGAACGCCCGCCCGCTCTTGCACGGCCAATAATAGCTGAATGGGCAATCACCTTCGGTGGCGAAGCAGATCCTAAGACAACCAAGGTGGATCTCATTGCGTTCACAGCTGCAGTAGACCGTCGACTTGAAGATTTCCTGCGAGGAGATTTTCGACTTTCTGAAGCCGATGCGATTGCTGGCGTTCGCGTACGCTATCTGCAACCGCTTCAAATGCAGTCTGAGCTGGGTAATCTCATGAGGCTTGCGGCCTTGGCAGAGTTCGAGATTGAAGCCTCTGACGGAGTATTGCCGAGCCCCTTGGCCGGTTTTCGCACCTCAATCCGGGACTTAGGCGTAGTCGTCAGTCATCGGGTTGGAGCAGAGCGACGCCAGGTTTACAGTCTCGTTCATCCCCACCTTGGCAGGCTCTTCGCTCAGGCGGCGGGTTCGGAATTCGACATCTTTGCGGAGCAGCTGGCCGCGGCTGTTCAGAATCCTGCGATCGGCCTGCGGATTCGGGCAAAATTGCGGGGGCGGACTGGGAGTGATGAGCGTCGCGACGCCTTCGACAAAGCGGTGACGAACGCGTTGACGACGGACGATCCTGCCGCGAAGGCTCTTAGTCTTTACGAACTCTCCGCCGTTGCTAACCATCTCCGTTGGCTGGACCTTCTCAGCGCCGACGAATTGGATGAGACAATAGCCGGTAGTCCGGCTTATCGACGTCTTCTGAGAGGAACGAGAAGCTTGATAGCCGTGAACGCGTTTGTCTCGTGGGCGCGGAGGCTGGGTTTACGCCGATGTTTGGAGGTGCTCAATCAAGAGGCGATAGTTGCGGGTTCGGAGATCAATAGGTCTATCTATGTTTCGCGGGCCAGCGATGTAGCCGCCGTGGCACGAGCACTTCCCAACGGTGGGGCTTTGATCCAAGGCCTCGACGAAAAATGGTGGTCGTTAAGTCAAGCCGCTATGCCCCCCGAGTTGGCAACAGATACTGTCTCCGCCGGGCGCTTTTTTGAAGAGCAGCGCTGCTCCATGCTCGCCATGGCGCCTGCGTCGCGGCAGGTGCGAGCCGGGAATCCGCAGCGATGGTCCGCCGCTGATCTTGGCGATCTTGCTCATATCTTACGGTTTGCAAACTGCAGTGTTGATGAGAAGCGAGGTCTTTTGGAGGCGCTGGTGGCCACCGGTTGGCTGACTAGAGCCGTCAATTTCGGCCTTATTGGTCCGCTGTGTGGTGCACTAATATCCATGAGTAATCACCTAGAGATAGAGTTGCGGTCGCTGGTGTTGACGCCGGAATTGCGAGCTCGCGTTTTCAACGAGCTTGGTCGTCCATTCTCAGGCAAGGCTAAGCATGCCGCACGTTCGATCTGCCTACTCGGAGGCTTTACGGCGTTGGGAGGCCAAATGGAGAACCTTCGACGGCCAGCCTTTGAAGTGCCCTACACGGTCGATGATCTATTGAACGACCTCCGTCAGAAAAGATCTACAGACGATCTGGGTATGTATGAACTCCAGTTTTGGCTCGGACTGAAGGCTCTTTATGAAGTGGGTCTAGGTCCGGAGATGATCTCGTCCGAGTCGGGCGATCGATTTGTTCGACAATTGATGTCTGCGCAGCCTCCCACGGAATGGGCCAGACGGCATCAATCAAACCTTCTTCAATGGCTCAGAGTTCGCGAAGCCGATGGCTGGCGTCTTGGGGGCAACAAGCAAATCGTTACGTAGGGGTTTAAAAGCGAGCGTCGGGCAAGAAAATCTCACGTAATTGCCTGTTTTAAACACCCCCCCAAGCCGTCCCATCTCCATCCCCGCCACCCAGCCATGCCCGCCCCCGTAGCCCCGCCTGTTGCGCCTCCCCATATCCTGAGCCATACCGATGGCCAGATTTATCCGAAGATTTACCCAGAGCGAGCCCCTATGCCCCATCCTATTCCCGAGGTCCTGAAAGCCTTTGCCGCCGGCGAGATCGTGGTGGTTACCGATGACGAGGATCGCGAGGGCGAGGGCGATCTGATTGTCGCGGCGTCCCTGTGCACCGCGGAGAAGATGGCCTTCATCGTCCGCCACACCTCCGGCATCGTCTGCGCCCCGATCACCACCGAGAATGCGCGCCGGCTGCGGCTCGATCCGATGGTGGCGCACAATGATTCCAATCATTCCACCGCCTTTACCGTGTCCATCGACTACAAGCCGGGCATGACCACCGGCATCTCGGCCGAGGAGCGCACTGCCTGCTGCCGGGCGCTGGCCAATCCCAATGTCGGCGCCGCCGATTTCGCCCGTCCCGGGCATATCTTTCCGCTGATCGCCCGCGACGGCGGCGTGCTGCTGCGCTCCGGCCACACCGAGGCCGCCATTGATCTCTGCAAACTCTCCGGCCTGCCGCTGGTCGGCGTCATCAGCGAGCTGATGAACGACGACGGCACCGTGATGAAGGGCGCCCAGGTCGCGGACTTCGCCAAGAAAAATAATCTCAAGCATGTCACCATTGCCGACATGATTTCCTATCGGCAGGCGCGCGAGAAGCTGATCGAACGCGTCTCCACCTTCACGGTGGATTCGCCGATCGGCAAGCTGGAAGGCCATGCCTACCGCTCGCCGTTCGATCCGATCTATCACGTCGCCTTCGTCTATGGCGGCATCGGCGACGGCAAGAATGTGCTGAC
>JAJDFF020000676.1:0-10291 GCA_021527025.2 Geoglossum cookeanum | reverse complement strand
AACAATCCCGCCATCTGCTGGGACGTGCCGAAACCGTTGAAATCGCCGGCCGGGCTGTACATCAGGAATGTGCCCTCGGCGGGGGCGTACAGCGTATAGGTGCGCCGGCCGCCGCCCGCGGCCACCTGGCCGCTGGGATTGCTGCCGGCATCGAAGCCGTCATCGGCGATGCTGGTGACGGGCTCGAGGCCCGTGACATGGATCGACGCGGTGCGGGTCACCGGCTGCTGCGGACTCGCGGGGCTCAGACTGAGAAAATTCTGGAAATCAATCTTCAGGCAATCGCCGACATTGACGCGCAGCACCAGCGGGCGCGGCCGCTTGTCGGGCCGAAGCTGGACATTGCCCGGTCCGATCGTCTTTCCGGCATCGATCGGCACGACATCGCTCAACAGAGCGTAGATCATGCCTTGCGGCCGGTTGGTGCCCAGCCGGTTGATCATCATCGGCTGGTCGAACGCGACGACGCTCGCCTGCATGGTGCGGCGCTGGCCATCGCCGCAGATGGCGTCTGCCGCCGACGCTGAACCTATGCTTGCCCCTAACCCTGCAATTGCACTCAGCGTGATTGCAGCCAGCTTCTGGAAAAAACGGTCTGAAAAAAACGCGGCCATCGACATCGACATGGCTCCCCGCTCACTAAGGGACGCCACAGGCCAAACGGCCGCGGTTTTGTCGTCCCCCAGCTACAACCACAGGTTAGAGTTCTAAAACAGATCTAAACCGGAAATACCGCCCGGCGCGGTGACAAAAATCACTTGTTGAGAAAACAATTTGGATAAAAACAGAACTATTCTGGACGTGGTTTTGCCGCTTGCAACAGACGCCACATGGCAAAACGAATGTGGTTACAGCGAGTCAGATCGCAACTATAGGTCGGCGGACGTCACAACGGGACCACTCGGCGCGATTCACGTCGTCTCATCCCGCGCAAACTCACAAAATTTTCCGCCGACTTGACAGATGTAAAGTTCGCAATGGCCGACCCTCGTGTTTCAGAACGGCCGATTGCATCGCACGCGTGGGGGAGCGGATGAAAGTGGGATGACACATGGAGGCGCCCCCGAGAGGCGCGCCTCTCCTCCGCGTCACACGCCTCAGCGCCAAAAAAAGTCAAACAAGACCCTCGTCCTACTCCGGCGGCGTCGCAAAAAAGAAGACCTGTATCAGGCGTGCAGTTTCAGCACTGGTCCCAAAATTGGAACGGGGCATGTGGGAATGAAACAGCTGGGAATTGAACAAGACAAGGCGATTGTACCGCGCCGGGGTAAACAACACGAGGTCCCATTTGTCGGTGTTGTTGCCGTCCTGACTGACCAGTTTGACCCAGCAATCGATCTGGCTCTCGAAGCCGAACTCTTTCCAGTCGTCGAAAGGAAATTGCTCAAGGCCCGTGTCACGGTGCCGCCAGAAAGCCGTTCCCCCGATATTCTGAGGCGCCGGATTGAGATAGACGACGCCAACCCACCCCTCGGTGTCCATGTGAATGTAATTCACACCCGGATCGTTCTCGAAGCTCAGACGAAACGCGCCGAACAGTGCCGGGTCTCTGATTTGAATGGGCCGGTGCAGCACCTGCGACATTCGATCGGCCGCAGACTGGTCCAGGTCATGATTCTGTGAATTTCGTCCGGGATAGGCATCGTGCTCACGTCTGCCGAACGTCAGTGAAAGCGCTTTCTCGCGCACGGCGTCGGGATCCGGATAAAATTGGTCGTAGACCAACAATGACGTTCCCCGCGAGACCAGCGACGGCCGTTCGTCACCCACGAGGTTCATATCCACCATCATCGGGACGCTTCGCTCGGTTGAAAATCCCGTCTCGGGCCCGCCTCGATGTGGACGGTCATATCGCCTTCAGCCCCATCCTGATAATGGGATTCCGGCAGCGCCAATCCCAGAACGCTCTCGCCCTCGCGCCAGACAAGGCGATCGCTTTCCAATCCGGCCAGCACACGGCGCACCTCCCCTTCGCTCAACCGATCACCAAGCCGAGCGATCAATTGGCCAATCGTTGTGATGTCATCGCTGACCGCTTGATAGACCAGGGAATGGGCGCGGTCGCGGACCAGGGTGCGCACGCCCTCGAACCGACTATCGATGAACGTGATCTGTGCGTCAGTGTACGCATATGACAACCGCGCTTTACCCTCGCGTGCCAGCGCCTGCCAATGGCCGATCTGATAGCGCAGGATATCATACAACGTCGATAATTTCGGCTCGACCTCATAGGGCCTCTCGAAGGCATAACAGTAGTCTTTGAGATCGAACCCGATCTCGTCCCGATAGGCGGATGAGAAAATCATGTCATAACGGCGCAGCGGAGAAAACTGCTGCTTGAACCCGAACCGATCGGGATCGCGATGCATCGGCGAGTACCGAACGGTCAAGATCGGCATGCAGGTCTGGCCTGGTGCAAGATGGAAAAGCGACGGTATGACCCGAATCATGTCCTCATATTCGGAAGCCTCGTCACCGGGAAAACCGTACAACACATTGTAGATGACCTCGATACGATGTGCGGTGAGCAACTTGATCGCCTGAACGTTGCGGATGGCACTGACGCCTTTGCGCATCTTGTTGAGAACCGACGAGGAGAATGATTCAATTCCGGCCTGGACGGTACGAACGCCCGCCCGGCTCATGAGACCGACATGGTCGCGCGAGATGTTGGACTTGATCTCCCAATGCAGCGAATAACCTGCGTCCGCAGCGGCCAGATCGGGCAGAAGCGTGCGATAATACTGCATCGGCAGAATGTAATCCGAAAATCGGAAATCGACACAGGCGTAGCGACGGCTCAAATGATCCAGCGCGGCCTTGACGCGAGACGGCGTCTTGGCCCGATAACGCATCGCCTGCTCGTCTATTCCACAAAATATGCAGTGCGAGATTTCTCCCCACCAGCAGCCCCGCGAGCTTTCCAGCGGAAGCGTGCCGGATATCGTATCGCGCCGCTGAACGGACGTGAGTTCGGTGATGTCGGAGAACCAGTCGTCGTAATCCGGAAACGGGCTGTCATCGAGGTTTGGTCCCGAAGCCAGCGGATTCTCGTGAACACGGCCGTCGGCGCCGCGATAGATGATGCCGGCAATACTGCAGAGCCGATCGCGGTCCAACGAGGCCTCGGCGAGCGGAATGATCGTGTCCTCCCCCTCCCCCAAAGCGATCACATCGACGAATGGAAAACATTTGATGATAAGCGGCCCCACCGGCTTCTCCAGCGCGTAGCCGCCAAGGACGATCAGCTTGTCGGGATAGGCTTCCTTGATTTTTCTGGCCAGGGCGAGCGAGGCGATCGTCTGGTCGAAAAGACAGGTCAACCCGATCATCGTATAATTGTCTGCGTCGATCAGGCCAAGGCAAGCGTCGAGATAAGCCGGAATGACCTGATCACGCAGCCGCCCCGCCTCTGCGACCGGATCCTTGGCAGCCAGAACCCGTGTTACGTTCTCGATGTCCAGACTGGACGCTTGCGCAAGCATGGTCGCAAGCGCTGCCGCCTGTGCCTCGTCGGCCCCGCTCCGTTCGAGCGATGCCGCGAAAAGATAATCGTTGAAGGCAAATGCCTCCGCAAAAGCCCGGTAGGTTTCCGCATCGATGTAATCGAGCAGCAGCAGATTGAGATGCCGTACGCGACAAGCGATGTCCGCATCGGACAGCCTCGACTTCAGAATAGCCAGCCCCAATGACGGCTCGCTCAGCGTGGTCCAGGGCAAGCTCAGCAACAGCACGGAAGGTGCGGCCGGCCCGTTCATCGCAGCCATGAATAATCCCACTCGGCGAAGGCCAGCACACTTGTCGTCAGAACGAATGCGTAGCGAACCGTCGGGTCAACCCTGCTTCGGCGGATGAGGGCGCGGCCGTTCGGTGGGCTTGTCCGGATCGGGAGCCGGTCGCCTGCCACCATCGTCATCGCCGGGTTTCGGATTCGCCGGTTCGATGCACGAGCCCTGATTGGACTTGATCAGCGCCGGCGGCTGCCGTCTGAGAAAGGCCTGCAAAGCCTCTGTCGTCACCTTGTCGGCGACCTCAGGCGAAAGCGTCACTCCCAGCGCCTGCGCGAGCTCGTAGGGCGATGTCTCAATCACATTCTTGCCGTCCGCGATGGCGCGATGCAGCAGTTGGTCGATATCGGTGACTTCGAAAGCGTTGTGAGAATTGTCTGAATGGTCGGAGGGCATTAAAAAAACCCCTCATCTCGATAAACAATATCAAACCATTACTACGGAAAACGTCGAAGAGCAATGGCAGTCCGCGAATTGGACAAGCAACAACCCGCTTCTCTCAAAGACAGTACGACGTCGGGTTGAGAAGCGCCTCAACCCGAGGTGCGTCTCGCCATCCCATCTGCACCGGAACATCGTAGAGGCGACCGGGACCCAGCCGCCGCCAAAAATGACGCAATCCCGGAACGACTGTGCGTACCACCTTGAGCGGCATGCGTTCACGCGACATATCGACGACATATGCCGACAGGCCGCGCTCCTCGAAGCTGCTCAACAGATGGCGTAGCGCCTCGCCGATAGTTTCGGGGACACCGCCCGGCTTGACATCGAGCGGCTTGATTTGTTGCGGAACCAGATGGGGATGGGCACGCAGTGTCGCGGTTTGAAACCAGTCGGCCAATGCGGGCCCTATCTTGAGAATATCGTCACGGCTGAATGTTCCGACATCTGTCGTGCCCACCTGCACCATCTCGGCCAGCGCGCGCAGCACGGCTGATCTGGCTTCGAAAGCGGCTCCCAGCCCGATATGAATGTGGCTTCCGTCCTGCGCGGCTGAAATGGCGGCACAGACCGAGACAGGAATATCGCTGCTGATATCCAAAACCACGGTCCGACGGCCCCGCGCCTGTTCCGACGAAACCACGGCATCGATCCGCGGGTCGTCAAACGACGAGAGATCGTAGGCCGTCCTGCTCAGCATATTATACCACCAGATGCTGCACGCATCTCGCTCGACCAGTTCAAGAAGCCCATGCAGGGTCGCCTCCGCGACGGTCGAGCCGGATGCGCATCCGTTGGAGTCGGCCCGGCAGACTTCGGCTTCCGATGCATCCCTGTAGCCAAGAAAAGCAAATGCGGCAGGCAACCAGTGTGGTTTTCCGCTCACCAACTGCGTGCAGGGCGTCCAGCTCAGCACGTCGTCGCGCTCGCTGCTGCGAGGCACCCCGTCCAGTGCGTCGCCGCGAGCGGCGGCGGCATACTGATCGGCGCTGTAGTGCAACAGCGACCGCGGATCGATCGCGCCTTCCAGGTCGTCTAAACGACTGCGACGCACGACTTCGTCGCCATGAAAGCTTGAACAGAACCTTTCGACGGCTTCGCCAAGACAACTGACCTGGGCGGAGGCTGTTGAAAACCCCTTGCCTCCAGCCATCAGATAACTCTCATGGCCTTTCAACCGGCCGAGTTGATGGGCCCCTCCGCGATGGAAGGTTGCGCACACCGAAATCGCTCCCTGATGTACGGTCTGGACAAAGGGAGCGATCCCAAGAAGCGGATCATCCAACGCTTCAAGCTCCGGCAGGAGTTGCTCGGCGGGCCTGGCGCGAAACTCGTTTCGGAGCATGTCGCTTGCGCGGACCCGGCTATCATCAAACGCGCCGGTCGTCTGTGCGCTGCCTTTTCGGCCCCCGATCAGGATATGGCTCCGTCGGGTCTGGCCAGCGAGATCGAAGGATCGGATCTCGACATCGGCCGTGACGCCCTTGCTCGAACCGTGCAGGGCCTGAATCACCTCGACCGCCAGCCAGCCCAGGGCTTGCATCAGAAATGCCCGAGGCAGATGCTCAATCGACCGCCACGGCGTCCCCTGTGCGCCTGAAATTTGCCCCCGCAGTCGGCGTTGAAAGGCCGGCCAGACCACGGCAGGCCGGGTGAGCAGCGGACCGCACAGGGCGTGCTGACCATTGCAGCAGACCAGCAGCGCCGGCGCAGGTCGCAGCACCAACTCATTTGCGATCCGCGGATCGAGGTAATCGTCCGCCAGAATGAGAGCCATCGCATCCGTGGAATCGGCGGCCGCCTCAACCACCTTCACGCCCAGATCCGCAAGCGCTTCGACGAACAGCCCTACCCCATCGACGGATCGCGCCGACACAAAGGACGTCAAGGTGACGGTGATATCCCTCGGCAAAATGGCGTCGGCGAGAGCATGCTTCAAGAATATATCCTTGGGCGACAAGGCGCCGTCAGATGCAATGACAAGGCCCTTTTCAACCAGATGCAACAGCGCCAATCGCGCGAAGCTCTTCGCCGCGCTGCCGCTGAACTCCGAGAGAAGTGCTGCGAACGAAGGAAATCCATCAAGCAGCGACACGATCCTGGGATAAATCAGTCCTTCGAAGCTATGGTGTGCCCGTCCATCGACCAGAACAACGCCATTGGGCGCATGAACGAGGGCTTTGACGCCCGGACACAACGCCAGGCGAGTTGAAAGCGCCAATATCTCCGGATGATCGTCCTGACGATCATCCAGGATCCCGTTGGTTTCCAGGCCATCTCCGCGCATCCGCATCACTCAGGTCGAAAATGCACCGCCCCCGGCGCCCTCCTTGCGGCCGGAAACCACGAAAGCCGGGATCTCGACTTCAATGCTTGGCCCGGATCTCGCCGCCAGCGCGGCAAGCAACGCCAATTTCGGAACATCCCGCTCGACGACGGACAGAATGTTGTCCTCACTCGCCAGAATACAGCGTCGCGCGATCCAGGCATCGATACGATCATTGGCGAGCGCTTCGCCAACGCCGATCTCCAGTTCCTTAACCAGACCTGCACGATTGACGATCTGCCGGCAGGCGGCGAACAAAATCTGATCGACGGCATCGAGAATACGAAGTCGCTCCTTCGTGCCCTCCCGCGTATCGATCAGCAGCGCATTCTCGGGGGTGTGGATGATAGCCACGTAAGAGATCGGATAACTGTTTCGCCAGGCCTCCACCGCTTTTTCGATCGCGACGCGATGGTCTCGGAACATGTGGCGCTCGCGATAGTCCCCGTCGAAGTAATACGCCATATCACTCAAGTCGCTGTCGTCCAGAGCAGGGAATGCCTTGCGATAGGCCTCGACTGGGCTGACCCGGGACACGCCGAAATCCGCTTGCCGCTCGAAAATCGGGCTGAAACGATCGATTCTGATGCGTGTTGCGGTGACCGGCGGCGGAAGATGGGAGATCGCGCGGATGGTATCGAGCTGCTCCGTGTATTCGGCCTCGGTTTCTCCGGGAAAGCCGAACAGCAACGGCCAGGTCAAACCGAGACCGAGATGCTTCGCATTGAGCATAAGAGCCACGTTTTGAAGAACGGAGATGCCTTTTCGCATCCGTCGCAACGATCGATCCGACAAACTTTCAATACCCGGCTGCAGGCCAACCACGTTTGCTGCTTTGAGCAACTCGAGCTGTTCGAACTTCAGGTTCCCCTTGAGCGTATAGAACAGCGGACCGACCGGCGCGTCCACCAGCCGCGGGAGCACATCGCGAAAGTGACCGATGGGAATGATGTTGTCGACCGGCGCGAGCGTCCCCTGCGGATATCTTGCGGCGAGATACCGCATCTCGGCCAGCACACGATCCGGCGACTTTTCTCTCATCTGCATCGTTTGTCCGTTCAAACCGCAGAATACGCAGTGGTTCTTCGCACCCCACCAGCACCCGCGCGATCCCTCGAATGGAAGAATCGCTCGATTGTCGGATTCCGGCACTACGGAAAAATAATCATCGAAATCGGTGTAAGGCAGCAGATCGAGCGCCTGCTCCGCAGCATAGGACGATTTCGGCGACGGAAACTCCGGTCTTCGGGCGGTCGGAAAGACGCCATTCATCGCGGATTGTGGCGCCCGCCCCAGCAGATGATCCAGAAGGTCGGGTAAAACCAGTTCCCCGGGGCCGGAAATCACAAAATCAAGCGCATCGAAATTGCGCGCGGTCGAGCGTCCCATCTGGCCCTCACAGTTGGATCCGCCGAGCAAGATGGGAGTGTCCGGCAGCTTTGCCCTCACCGCCTTCGCAACGGACAAAGCTGCCGCATGCTGCTGGAAAATGCTGGACAGTCCGACCACGCGCGGCGCGGCGCGCGCGATCTGTTCGGCAACGTTCTCCACGAAAGCCTGGATCGACGGACGCAGCGCGCTCACATCGTGCAGGAAGTCGCGCACGGTCGCGTGTTGCGTGCCCCCGGCGCGCGCAGCAAGGTTGAGAAAATGAGTGCCGAGGTCGCAGTCGTTCAAGATTTGAGAGAAGAGCAACTCGCCGATCAGAAGGTCGGTTTGAGGATAATAACTGGCGATCTTTCCATAAAGATCCTCGCCGATCTGCGCCGCGAAGGTCAGATTGGGATAAAGCACATTGCACGTATACCCGCGCTGGCGCAAAATCGGCTGGAATAGCGAGAATGCCAGACTCGGCTGGTATGTCGCGGCAAACGGAAGATTGACGAACACGACGTCCATTCGTTGCTCCGATCAAGCTGTCCAGACTTCTATTTCAGACGACCTCTTTTATGCCGGATGGCCAGGTTTCCTGGAGGGTCTCGTCTCGCGGCGGACAACGTCCATCGACCCGCAAGGACAAGTTTGCAGGCGGGCAGCAACCTGGATATCATCGTTGTTTCGCTCGCCACCAATGCGCAGGCCATAACAAAATTCGACCTTAAAATTTGGCGTTGAAAAATTTCTCAGGAAACATCTTAGCCAGCCACAGGCCGGTTCTTGAAAATGAATAGTCTCAAACTTAGTCCCAGCTACATTGCACTCATTCAAAAACCAATGTGCTGTTCAGTCGCCTGTCTTCAAATGATCCTTTATCGAAACGGCTTCGGGTTACGCGACCAAGAGGACGTCGCGCTGGATTTCGGTTTCCGTGTTCACCCAGACTACGCAGACGCATTCAGCGCCGCAATGCCTATCATGACCCAGGCAGACATGAACGAGGGGGCGCTCACCGTCGAATCCGGGCCCCGGATCAACGCTTTCCTGGCACGGAACGCTGCGCCCCTGGTGGCCACCTGCTTCAAGGGATCGGCCATTCTATCGCCTGCGGATTTCATCGGCCAGCATCTCGAGGCCAACCACGACATCTGGGTCGAATATCATGCCCGCGAGATTCACGCGGGCGACCGCCTCAAAGGCGATTATATTCACGATGGACTGATCGAAAGCTGGAATCCCGCGGAAGGTCTTGTCACCCTGATCGACCCAGTGGCCGGTCATCGGCAACGACTGTCGGTCCCACTGGCGACCCTCGAAAAAGCCGTGTCGTCTCACTTCGGGCGCGAGACCGGATTCATTGTAATTGAAAGACAATCCTGATCGGCGTCCGGGGCGGACACGGGCGGCTCTCGCAGCGACCGACGGCAGTTCGGAGGCAGGAGCGCGAAGCGCCTGCCTGCAGTTGCAACGCGTAGCCTCAGCTCTTCACCGCGCCCGCCGTGAGCCCGGACACCATGTAACGCTTGAACACGTAATAGATGACGACCGGCGGCAGTGAATAGACCAGCCCCGTTGCCATCAACAGCTCCCAGGGCGAGTCGTCGGCGGACAGGAAGTTGCCGAGTGCGACGCCCAGCGTGATGTCGGTGTCGCGCGACAGCAGCAGGAAGGCGTAGAGGTATTCGTTCCAGGCCAGCAGCAGCGCATAGGTGCCGACAGCCACCAGCGACGGCACCATCAGCGGCAGATAGACCAGCCGGAACAGCTGCCAGGGCGACGCGCCGTCCATGGTGGCGGCTTCATCGAGTTCGTAAGGCAGTTTGTCGGACGCCTGCTTGAGCACCCAGATCGCGTAGGGCGACGCCAGTGTCACCATGGCCAGGATCATCGACCAGTGGGTGTTGAGCAGGCCGTAATTGCCCATGGTGCGGTACATCGGCACGGCGAGGAACGCCGCCGGAATGAAGTAAGTGAACAGCGCAAGGTTCATCACCGCCTGCCCGCCCCTCGCCTTCAAACGGCTGATAGCGAACGCCGCGAAGGTGGCGATCAGCAGCGTGATCAGGCCGGTGGCCACCGCGATCACCAGCGAATTCCAGAACTGCTGCCAGAAATGATGCAGGTAGAAATGCTTCTGGCCGAACACGATGGCGAAGTTGTTGAGGGTCGGCTCCTTCGGCCACAGCGCGCCGGACATGGCGCTGTCCTTCGCCGAAAAGGCGAACAGCATCATGTGATAGATCGGCGCCATGGTCCACAGCAGCACCGGAATACCGATCAATAGCAGCTTCGCTTCGGTCGAAACCTTGTACCAGAAGGCCTGTCGTGCAATCGCGTTCATTTGGCCAACCGCTTCATC
>JAJDFF020000675.1:0-10399 GCA_021527025.2 Geoglossum cookeanum | reverse complement strand
TTAGCCATTATACCAACGACATCCACAGTGAAAAGATCGTACTCGATTCAAGTGATCCCAAAATACTCCGGCAGCTTACAGACTTCTTCGATTCCCGCATTTCATCGCAGGTACTCACGGCCGGGGAGACTAAACTTGCTTACATGGGAAAAGTGTTTGGCCTGGGTGTTAGTTACAAGCGCATAGATCCTGATTACAAATCAATGGGCGCTTATTTTTTCCAGAGTGATATACAGCAATACTCGGTTTTTCCCTCCCTGCGCCTGAACAAAGGCAAGCTCCTGATCAATGGCAGCCTCGGCTGGCAGGAAGACAATCTCTACCAGCAAAAGCTGGCTACCTCCAAACGGTTTACGGGTAATGGCAATATCAACTATATACCGGTGCAGTGGTTTGGTATCAACATCAACTACAGCAACTTCGGCATCACGCAAAATCCGCTGCGCACCTCGCCAACGGATGAACTCTTCAAGCAGGTATCGCAAAGCATTGTGATCGTACCCTACCTCAACTTTGTTAATGAGCAGGCGGTAAAGAGTCTACAAATGGTTACCAGCATCCAATCGCTCAACAGCCCGGTGCAAAGCATCAATGCGGTGGCGGATCAGAACACGCTTTACACAACACTTATTTATAGCCATTCGCTGCTAAAGAAAAACATCTCCTTCAATGCCTCGGCCAACTACAACAATACCAGTTTGAGTACAGGCGATATTGGTTCGGTAGGTGGCGGCGTAGGCGCTACTTTACCTTTCTTTAAGCAGAAACTGGCGCTCACCACGAATGCGACTTATAACAACAACAAATTCAATGGTGCGTCAAACGGCTATACCCTCAATGCCGATGTAGGCCTCAGCTTCCGGCTCATCAAAAGAAATACGGTGCAACTGCTCTTCAACTACCTGAAGAATGAGGCCAAAGACCAGACGGTGATCCAAAGCTTTGACGAAAAAACATTCCGTGTTGGCTACGGCATCACGTTCTAATAAAACCTTACGGGAAAAACATCAACCCATAGCAACTGTAATCATGAAAAATATACCACCCATCAACAATAATCGGTCATTGAAAGCCATCCTCTCCTTCCTCCTGGCTTTCGTTGCCTTATCCGTGTCGGCCCAGGTAAACGTATCGTTTACGCTCCGCCCGCCCTACTCTGCCTATATCAAAGACTATTACCACCTGGAAAATAAAGCGGTGATTGTGCTTAGCAATACCACCCGCACTTCGCTGGACATCAAACTGGGTGGCAGTATCACCAATGAATCACGGGGCGTGTACATTCGTACAACTCCCAACGCGCAACCACCCATGCCCATCACGCTGGGCCCGGGCGCTACGGTGGTACTCACGGCCAATCCCGATGTAATGCGTTTTTTCGATCAGAACAGCATTACCACCAATGCCAATGATGCCATGCTGGCCAACATCATTAAATCGGGTATGCTGCCCGAGGGCAATTACCAGGTATGTGTCAATGCCTATGATTATAATACAGGCAAGCAACTCTCCGGTACAGGTATCGGCTGCTTCAACTTTGTGCTTACGCAATTGGACCCGCCGGTGATCACCTTCCCGCAAAACAATCATACTTACCCGGCGGAACAGCAGAACCTCAACTTTAGCTGGACACCGCCATTGGGCAATCTCTCCGGCGCCCTCATTGAATATGATCAGATCATTGTGAAGGTGCAGCCCGGCCAGAATCCCAATGATGCGATTGCTGCCGCGCGTGATTTCAATGCCGGCAACCCGGTCATTAACAAACGCAACTCCTTATCGCAGACCTATGTCACGCAACCCTTTGACCTTCCTTTTGAAAAAGGGCAAACCTATGCTATGCAGGTGGTTGCCCGCGACAGGAACCAGAAAACGCTCATGACGAACCTGGGCCGTAGTGAGATCGTGACCTTCCAGGTAGGTACTTCAACGTTGGCGCCTGGCAATGATTTACCATTAGGGGAGTATAATGGCCCTGTCTTCAGCAATGTTCAACTGAAAGGAAAACTGCGTTACTACTGGATGGTGGCCGGCAACGCTTCCAATAAGAACAACTTTGGTACTACCGTTTCATCCAGCAGCGAGGGCAGCCAGGGTGGCGGCGGTAACAACAATAACAATAATAATAATAACGGATACAACTGGCAGCAGAACACCAACACCTCTACCGCCTACCTTGGTAATACCGAAGGCTTCGCCCCTTATCAGAACAGCCCCCTGGCTGGTATGACGGTGCAACTGATCAAGGCCACCCGTTTCGTCAATCCCGTTATCAGTGGTAATGCACCCGGGCTGCTGCCGGGCAATATATTAGTTGGCACCGCCCCCACCGTACTGGCCACAGCAACCACCACGGCGGATGGCAGTTTCTCCTTCAATGTGCCCGACATCGACGACATCAACTTTGGCTACAGCAATACAACCATCACAGACGGCGGCGGTGGTGATGTGGAAAACTGGAGCATATCCGGTGCGCACCATACCGTATTGATGGTAAGGCTGGCGGCGCAGGGTTCGGGATACTATGCCCATCCTATTCAATACCAGATCGGCATTCCTGCTAATAAGGAGATGGGTACTTTCTATGCACAGGTAAGGACATTCAAATTGCGTGTACTAGTGGCTGATAATGAAGATCATTCACAGACAAAAGATGGCATGGAAGTGATGGTGTGCAGGCGCACGCCCCGTAACCATATGGTGCCGAAAGATGAAGGCAGCCCCGGCGGCTTCAGCAACAACCTTACTTACCACGATGGCTTATATGATTATGAAGTTATTGGCAAAGCAATATCCGGCGCTAATGGGGAAGCTGTTATAGATCATATTGTATTGGAAGGTTGTGGTCCTTATGGTAAAACACCTTACTATATTTTAAGCCGTATTGCGAATCCCAATCAAACAGATCAGGCTATCGGGCATTATGACTTTGACCTTAGATACGCCAGCAAAGCCCAATGGCAGGCTGGCAGCTCCTGTCTTATCAACTCCGGGGTTTATATCAGTGGCGATTGCGCCCATGGTAATTGTTTAAATAGCCTTTCCCTTCAACGCTATTCAGCCCAGGGCGGGCTTGGGTCATCGACGGAGTTTTATCATATCCAGGGTACTTACCGCGTGAAGCCGCGCGTGTATGCACAGGTAAAGAACAGTGCTGCTGGTAATACTGATGATATGGCGCAGAACCTGCCCAATGCACGCTGGTCTCTGTGGAAGGTGAGCAAGGCCGGCATGCAACGTGCCCGGATGTCTGCTTACCAGGGAAAATGGGGCGCATTGATCAAAGAAGGACAGCAAGCTGGCTTTGATCTCGTCAAGGCTGCGCTGGAAACCCATGGTGTGCCCATGATCTGGGAACGCACCGGAGTTACAGGCCCTGATGGAAGAGTGAATGAAGAACTGTTGCCGTATGAGGGCGCCTTCAATTCTCCCTACGGTTATTACTATATACTACAGGTGGATAAAAATGGCTTTGAAAGCGCCTATATGCCCATCAATAAACTTAGCACCTTTAATGAGGCAGAAGGTGGTGATATGGGTATCCTCAAACCGGGCATGGCTTTCAATGCCGGTGAAATATGGATGAAGCCTAAAGGAAAGCTCACACTCAAGCTGAAAAATGAAAAAGGAGAGAAAGCAGGCGCCAAAGTACATTACTATGATCCCGTAACGGGCGCAGAAGGTGAGAGCGTAAGTTCTCATGCTGTTACTGTTAACGGTAACTCCTATCACACTGTTGATATCAACCTGCCTTCCGGCAACAACCGTAAAATAGTCATACATCCTTTTAGTAATGAGAGCTATGAGAAAGATACTATCACACTTAGCATACCAGCGGATGAGGATGTAACGAAAGATGTGGTGATCAAATATAAACTGCACCGTATCTATTTCAACATCAAAGGTAAGACGGGCATGCTGCCGGCGAAAGCACTCGACAAAGCTAAAGTACAGCTGCTGATGGATAATAACGGTGCAGAAATGTACAGTGGCCTATCCAGTCCCTGGATATCGGATGGTACCTATTCCAACATGCCCAATCAACCCATCGAACTGCCCAATAACCAGAATAATAACAACAATAACCAAAACAACAATGGTTTGGTGATCGACAACAACCTCGATCTAAACATATCAGGTGGTTATACCAAATTCACCAACAATGGCGGTGGCGTCGACTTCGCCTTCAAAAACGGAGGCACCCACTTCACCTTCCGGATCACCGGTCCTGATGGCACCAGCTATGTGGTCACAGACAAAGAAGTGAACAGTACGGCCAGTAAAAACTGGAAGCGTGTGGATGTACTACTCAAACAATCAAGGCTCGTAAAAGGAAGGGTCACATTCGGACAAGTTCCGGTAGCCAATGCGCGGGTGCGGGTAAAAGGCTCATCCCCGCTGATAGAAACATTTACCAATAACAATGGGGAGTACACCATGAACGGTGTACCTGCCGATACCATACTTACCTTCTCTGCTTCCAAAGTAGGTTATCAGGGGCTGGAATATACCGAGGGGCAATCCAGTGCGCAAACAGCTTATGGTTTGATAGTCTATGCCAATACGCAGTCGGGCAATGCAGGTAGCACCACTACTGTAAACTTTAAGCTGCGCATTTACGAAGACCTTGACCTCAGCCGTTTGCTGGGCTTCCCACTGGAAGTAACGGCGCTTACAGAAAATGCACAGACGCCTATTGGCACGGGCACGGGCGTTGGCCGGAATACAGGTGGTCAGAACAATAGCGGAGTTGGACAAAACGCAAATACTCAAAACAAGTCCGTAAAGATCTCTGGTATTGTCAATGTTTCCGATTCGTCGAATACGGTATTCAAAATGAGAGGCACCGGCGCCAATGGTAAGCGGCTAACCACCATTGAGTTTTCTGACCTGACGGTAGTGGCAGATGATATCAGGAACGATTCGCTAAAACCCTACTGCCGTCCGAAAACACTGCCTATGGAAACGGATGTAAATGAGCAGAAAGTAACAGTCCTTGGTTTCTATGATGCTACCATGTATGACAATACAAAAGGTGTTACGCTCACCAATAACACAACAAACAATGTACAGCAAGGTGTGGCACAGGCCAACGTAGGGAAAGAGCTTAGTTCCTTTACCAGCAATAGCATCTCGCTCGATGAAGGAGAGACCATCAACCTTGTCAGCAACAGTGTAGACAACCCCACCTTGTTCCCGGTATTTACCGCCAACGGGCCTTCCGTTGTCAACGCCAGTCAGGGCATAGGTATCGGCAATGGCGCCGGTAATGCCGTCAACTACCGCCTCTATGATTTTGAAGCCATAGCAGTAAAGGGCACTTCCCGTGTGTACAGAGATTCTCTGACACTGGATACCAGGTTACAAACCAACCTGGAGCATGTATCGCAACCCAACCTCAACCTGCCCATTGGTAGAGTACGCATCAATAAGAACAGGGAACTGGATAATATCAACAGGGCTATTGATCATACTACTACATTAGGCACCTTCAGTATGTTGTGGCAGCGCATTTACGTAAACAGCACCGGTGTGAAGTTCGATGGAACGCTTACTGCGGCCGGCATGAACATGCCAGTGGATGATGCCGAATTGTATCCAACAGAATTCTGGATACCGCAAGGCTCACTGCAAACCAACAATGTAAAACTGCTCAATACTGTACCGGTCGTTGTACATACCGGCGCCACCTTCGGATACGACGCTACCCGTAGTGTGCCGGCCTGGTACCTGGCGATCACCAGCCAGAGCAGTACGGTAGCGGCTGCCGAGATCAGTGGCCAGCACCTTAGTGGCCTTGCTGCCAATGCAGTGATACCCTTTACCTCTATATGGTTCTACAGTAACAACGAACAATCGGTGAACCTGCTTAGTAACCAGCCAGCTTACAAGGTGCACAATGTGGCTGATTATACGTTGCAGTCTGTGCTGTTGTCTAATACAATGATCACATTAAGCGGGCAACTCGATCCTGGTATTCCGGCCTTCCCGGTATATCCCACCGCATTACTCTACGAAAAGACAGGTAATACGATCTCCGGTATGACGCTGCGACCGTTCAGCATGAAAAATATCAAAGTAAATGGGATAGAGTTTGCATTCAACAATAACAATAGCACGAGCATCAGTTTCAGCAACGGACAGATGCTGATCAAAGGCAGGGTGAGCGATGAAAACCCCACTGTATTCAGCAATGTAGCTTTCACGCTTACCAAAACCAGCCAGGAAACCAAGCTGGTACTGGATGAAACACCACAAAAGCAAAGCGTACGATTGGGTGGTTCTGGCAACAGTCCCATTGTACTCTCCAATATAGAAGGCCGCATGTGGGTGACGAATAACCAATGGAACCACCTCTACATCAATGGTGATATGCCCGAAAACATGGGCTTTACAGCCGATGGTAAACGCATGCGCTTTGATGTACTCGGTGCTTTGTCAGTCACCAACCAGAGTGTGAAGCTGAAGAAAATGTCAACCCCCTTTGGCAACCTCAATATGACCTATGATATGGAGAACCATCGCCTCATGGGAAATCTGTCTTTCACTAACAGTGCAGGCAGCATGGAGATCAGGGGGGATGCCGAAATAGTAGTAGACAAATATGGTTATTACTTCATGGCAGGCGGCGGCATGGAAATGAGCAATCCTTCCATAAAGGGCCAGGCATACATGCTCTTTGGGAATTACAATCACCAATCCAGCGATCGTCGCAGCGCTATTGAAGATATGCTCAAAGAGTATAGTTACTACTACCAGGCATTGAACAAATTCCCCCGAGGTTACACCAACATGCAGAAGATCGATGGCTTCTTCTTTGAGGCCGGGGCAGAAATACCGGTGCCGGGCGTACCCAACTTCGATATCAACCTTGGTCTGGTAGATGCAGCGCTGGAAGTAACCGTAGGAGGCGATGTGCGATTGGGAATAGCATTCGGTGACAATACCACCTACAATATGGGCATGGGCATCTTCGTGAACGCTTACTTCAGACTGGGAGTTTCGATCATCCATGCCTGCGCTGGTGTGGAAGTAGGAGTAAGAGCAGGTGTTGATGCCGATGGTAATTACTCTACCAATGGCAACTATAGCATGCAGGTAACAGGCTATGTATTGCTTGAAGGACGTGTATATGCGGGAGGCGGCCTGGTCTGTACCAGTAAATGTGATGGAGCTTGTGTTTATGATGAAGCATACGGGCAGATCGGCTTCAACGCGATCGGTACCATCACCAACAACAGTTCCAACTTCCGGCTCGAACTGGCGCAAGGTACCAGCACATTCCCGAAGAAAAAGTAATTCAAAGACATAAAACACCCACTGTAACACGATAAATAACCTGATAATGAAAAAGTATTCAACCATCATCTTCTTCCTGGTAGCAGCCTTACACTTGCAGGCGCAGGATATGCTGGCCGGCCTTGCCCGGCCCGGCGCCAAAGGCATCTTCGTGCTCACCGGCGATGCCATCAGTGATGCCAAAGGCCCTGTCACGGCGTATAAAATAGAACGCAAGGCTGGCAACGATAAAGACTTTACCGTTGTAGCTACCCTGCCGGCAGTGACCACCATCGCCGATTTCAAAAAGCGGGCAGCAGGATCCAATGATATGGTGCCCTTTCAGCACGACCTTTCTTTGCTCAACCTGGACTCGATATGGGTAAAGGGAAAGGCGGCAGGCTCTCTGGCTGAGTTGCTGAACATTGGTTATAGCACACCGGTAATGGCCGGCTTCAATATGATCTGGCTCGACGAAAAAGTACAGGCAGGCAAAAGCTACCAGTACAGGGTTACGGCCACCGGTAGTACTTATGCAGCGCTTTCTTTACCGGTCGTCTTTAATCGTTTGCCCGTTGCCACTCCCCTATATCAACAAGCGGTCTTCAACAAACCGCAACGCCATATGCAGCTCTACTGGCGTACCACCTTTAAAGACCATCCGGACTTCATTGAGACCTGGCGCAGGGAGGACAATGGCGCTTATACCAAAGTACCCGCCATCATCGGTTTCCTGCCCGGTAAGGATTCGGTCCAATACCTGATCAAAGACACTACTGCAAAGTCGGGCCGGCTCTACCGGTATTTTATAAAAGCGTTTGATGTATTGGGCAATGCGGCACCTGTATCGGATACGGTGACCATCGCCTCCCTAGACCTGCTGCAGATGCCCATGCCACAACAGGTAAAAGCGGTCAGTGATAGCGCTACACGCGGTATTCACATCTCCTGGAACTTGCCTGAGTCTCCCTTTATCAAAATGCTGACGCTTTACCGTAGTACCAACTCAGTAAAAGGATTTGAACCGGTAGCGGAACTGGCAGCCACTGATACCATCTTCCTTGATCAGCAGGTACAGCCGGCCACACCTTACTTCTACTACTTTGCAGTGGAATATAAAACGCAGAACAGACCCAAGCGCAGTACTTCCTTTGCCGCCAGCTTTATTAATGTGCTACCTCCTTCACTGCCACGTAACATCAATGCGACCGGTACCAAACAAGGTGTTGAGCTTAGCTGGGAATACCAGGGCGCCAATACCACAGGGTTCTGGCTCTACCGGGCAGAGCGTGGTCACCCCCTGCAATTGATCACCACCATGATACCAGCGCTGGATACTGTGCAACAATACACCTGGACAGATACCGATAGCTTATTGAGAGGCGACCGTTTTTACCAGTATGCACTGAGATCTTTTTCTACGAGCCATATTGAAAGTCCCTTATCCGATACTGTAATAGCAAGGCCGCTCAAAAATATCCCGGTCCCTAAGCCACCGATGCGCGTAACGGCGTATGCTGAGGATGGTCGTATATATGTGGACTGGGATGCCGTATCATATGATGAAACGGTATCAGGATACAAATTACTGCGCAGCAAAAAAGCAGCCGGCGCCAGCAACTTTACCACCGATACCATCCTGTGCAATACGAATGGATTTGCCGATACGCTCATAAAGCCCAATGAAACTTACCGCTACAGCGTCATCACACAATCGATGCTGGGTGTGCAAAGTGTACCCGCTAGCTGGGCATCGGTAAATATAAAGGGCGAAAAACCTGCAGCGCCTGCTTCTGTAACAGCGAATATCACCTCGACAGGTGTACAACTCAACTGGGAAACACCTGCTGAGAATGCCTCACTGCAATACAATGTGTACCGTTACGAGCGTGGCGCAGCACCCGTGAAAGCTGGCACAGTTGCAGGCGACACGGATCAGTTTACGGATAAGACCGCCGCTAAAGGAAAACACTATTTCTATTTCATACGCTCGATCTCACCTGATAAAACAGAAAGCGACAAGAGCAATGAAGCAAGTATAAAATATTAAAGCTTCAGGGTGGGTCGCCCTCCAAAGGGCGGCTCACCCGAAACCACAACGTAAAATATTAACCATAAAAACACGATCAATGAAAACATTCAACCAGCGTATGACAGGTTTACTGTTCATATTCATGGCGCTCCTTGTTGTATCCTGTGAGCGCGAAGGCCCCATGGGCCCCGAAGGACCGCAAGGCCCGGATGGTCCGCCGGGCGAAGATGGCGGCGGCGGCGGTGGCAGCAACGTCACCACTTTTATTCCATTTTCAGGTGGCACCAGCAGTTGGGAAGCTATTGATGGATGGGGAGGTTATGGCGTATATGAACTCAGGGGGGCAAGCATTTCAGTACCTGAATCTTATAAAAAGGCTATTGAAGAAGGATTGGCGGTAGTGTACATGGGCGGGCCGGAAAACGATTGGTACAAACTGCCCTGGACCTGGGGAGAGAAAAAAGATCATATATACGACTGCTTTTTTCAGGGTACGGAGCTTGTCATATATGCAAAGATCAAAGATGATCCCAGCGGCGCGGACAATGAGCCTATTAGTATCAATAAAATAAAAGTGGTCATTGCACCCGCATCTAAAGTATATACACTCTCATTGACCAATTGATCATCATTCCTTAAAAAAGATCATTATGAAACGATACCTGTTTGTTTTAATAAGCTGCTGCTTCCTGTTCTCCTGTTCCAAAGAAGGGTTGCCCGGTCCCCAGGGGCCTGAAGGTCCTGAAGGAGCAGCCGGTACGCCTGGCACAGGCGGTGGTGGAACAGCTACCAATATTATATCGGTAATTACACCCGTTACAGCAAGCTTTACCTGGGAACAGTTCTCCCGCTCTGCCACCAATATTGTTTACCGGCTTAAATGGAGATCCGGTGCTACGGAAGGTACTACGTTTAGATTACCCGATTCGCTTACCGCCCGCATTGATAATGGCGCCTTATTGATATATGCCTGGAATAACCAGGGTGATTACGAAGGCAAAAGATTCCAGTTAGCTTACGCTCCAGCGGAGTTTTATCCCCTCGCAACGTATATCTATCAACTGGAAAAGATAGCTGGCCGGTATGTTG
>JAJDFF020000674.1:0-10403 GCA_021527025.2 Geoglossum cookeanum | reverse complement strand
GGCCTACTCGTTGAAAGCGGGTGGCTGGAGTTGAGAAGGGGGCTCTTCCGTTCTGGTGTGTCTTTTTTTTTTTTTTTTTTTTTTTGTTCTCGTTCTCGTTCTATATATACGTGGTAGTTCTATAGGTTTACCGGGGGGGAGGTTGGTTAGCGGGAAGGGCTTGTCGGTGGAATATTGGATGGATGGGTGGGTGGGTGGAGGAGAGGAGGAGGAGGAGGAGGAGGAAAAGGACTTGAAACACCTTCTCCCCCTCTTCCCCCCCCCTTGCTTTCTCTTGCAGGCGACGGGTTGTTTGTTTGTTGCAGGTTTTTATTTTTTTTTGGGGGGAGGGGGTTTGAGTTTTCTCCGACCCCCGGGGACGGGAGGGGCTAAAAGATCCAGAAGTAGGATCTTCGTCAGGCATCATCGGCAGTTAGAGTTGTTGGTATAAGGCGAGAACCGAAACACACCTCCCTCACAAACAGGCGGTCTGTTGCCACCGCCCCCTTCCCGCCTCCCCTTCCCCCACTAGTTTGATGAACTTAATCTTTTTTGTTTCTCCGCTTATTCTTTGCATGAAGGGATTGGGAGGGGAGAGGGGGGGGGGGGGGAATGGAGGAGAAAGAAAAAAAGAAACGGAGCAACAAGCAGCAAACAACCATCCACGTTCCAACACACCGGGAATGGAAAAACCCCTCCACCTCATTTCCCATTCAGTGGGATCGAGTTTTGTTCCTCAGAAAACCCCACCCGTCCCCAGGATTTAGGAAATAAATGTAATTAAGAAGACAAAGAGGTGTAAGACCCAGATTCCCTCCTCGCTAACAGCCAACAGAACAAAATAGCAGTAAGATGGAGGCGGGTGTAGCATGCATGTCGTGTTTGCCGAAATTTTGTTTCATGCGTTGTTTGTGACGCCAGTGACGCGGGTGCCCCCCCTAGAGCGTTGGGATCTGGCTAAAAGATAAAAGAGGAAAATACGTGCCCCCCGGAGGGTACGTATCACGAACGAGTGAGCTAAGAAGAATGATGTGTGTGGTATGTTTGCGATGAGCAGGAGTAGGGAGCCGCAGACGTATAGCCAAATCGCTCTCCTGCGCTCAACCTCAAGCACGATGTCGGTGTTGCTACCTATTTCGTCCTACCAAGCGTATCCTAATCTCTTTAGGCAAACAGGGTATTTTTGTCGAGAAGAAAGCGATACGTTCCCAGGCTAAAAAGGAATCCTGGTAAAAGCTTGCTGCCCAGTCTCGCCGGGCGAGCACCCTCCCCCTTCTAGGGAAGAGGAACATAGCGAAAGGTTGAAATGTATGTGTATCTTAATAGCTAAGCAGGTTGCGCCTATACCTTTCCAAAATGTTCCTTCGCATATTGCTCGCAAGCCTGGTGGGAATTGGCGTTAGCCTTGGGCGGAGAGGGCAAACGTTTTTTTTTGGTGAGAGGGGGGGAGGAGGGGGAGGGGGGGGGGGGGGGGCGAGGGCGATGGCGGGGCTAACCGACCTTTGCGGGCTTCCCGACTTTTTGACCGATGACCTTCCACTTACTCGCCTCGTATTCCTTGATTGCCGCGAGCAGTGCTGCGCTCTAGGAGAGAGACGGCGTCAACATACCGAATCAAAGGAAGAGAAGGGAAAACTAATTTAAACTCCGCTTCCCGTCTCCCGTGAAAATTAGAGTGACATACCTCGTCTTCAGCGAACTCGGCGTAGTGCATATCCTGCGAATAGGTCAACATAAGAGCTCCCTCTTCCTTGCTATCCACATATAGAAGACGTACCTTGTACCAATGCTTCTTCACACTCCCTTCCGTTCTTGTTGGGAACGTCTACCATGCACTGTCAGCGCCGCACAAGCCTCAATCGGCCCCTTCAGGAGCAATTGGGCAAACCTTCGCTATCTCGCTCCATGACGATCCGGCATCGCGCATGGTCTTTAGTCTCTGCTCCTCCGCTGGTGACCACGGCGTATTCGTTCGTGACTTCTTCGCCGGCGGCGACGATAAGCCCAGTCCGTCCGCCGGCGTCGGCATACCCGCAGCGTTGGCAGTACCGGCCGTGGTTTGAGGCGGCCCAGGCGCTCGACGTTTCTTGTTGCTTGTCGGTGAAGTTGGAATCGCAAAGGTAGGAGTCACCTCGGTGATCGACGTGTCGGCGGACCCTAGGGACTGGATCTGGTCCGCGTGCGCCGCCGACGAAGCATCCAAGGGCTCGAGGGCTGGCTTTATGCTGCGCTTGGTCATTGGGGCGGTCGAACTGCAGAGACGGCACTGGTCAGCGCATAGCCAGCTAGCCAGATGCAAAAGCAACTCCCGCCGTGGCGCGTAGATGAGTGCAATGTGAGGTCTGGGTGAGGTTGTGCGCAAGGTACTCACGACATTCCAGCGGAAGGTTCGAGCGGTTGGGCTCTAGCTACCCTTGTCCTGTATGCCTATGTTGAGGTGAGATGTGCAACTTTTCGGCCGGTCTGGGTATGGTCGGCGGCTAACGCAGTAAGGACGACATGGAGAGGGATGGTATTGTAATCGCCGGCCCGCGTCGGGGTAATAAGTACATTCGTGTTTGTATACTGGCCGATTGTGAACAACAGTGGACGAATTAGGACGAGGGGTGGGCGACACCAAAGGTCGGTTCCGACGTCTCCCTTTTCTTTTTTTTCTATGGCAGGGTCGGTCCGAGTACTTACAGTCGAGTAAGGTTGGTATGAACCTATACAAATAACAGGGAGTAGCAGGGAGGTGGCTTTCTGTGTAACGTCGACCTCCTCCGCCGCCGACGGCCAATGCGGGGTAGCTCTACTGTGCCGGAAACGAAGGTCGAGTGGGATGCCAGTCAGCGCGTCTTCCGGCCTCGAGCGCGCGGGGCCACTGGGCTGCCGGGCTGCTGGGGCTGCTGGGCCGCGTGTGGAGGGAGGCACTCTCTCTCTCTCTCTCTCCCTCTTTCTCTCTGTATAGTGTGGGATGGGGCAGAAACGATACATTGGAATCACGCGCACGGTTCGTATATCTCCCTCTATCAAGTGTACCGTTCGAGCCGCCACAGCGCGGGTATGGATGGGCTGTGAGTGGGGAGGTGTGGGCTGCGGGCTGCGGACTGCGGGCTGCGGGCGGAAGTATCTCTCGTTCGCCGCTGTACAGGTGACTAACCCCGCGATGTCTGGGGGGCTTCTCGATACTCTGCAGCCCAGCTCTGGGTCGCATCATGCGATGTAGGCGAGTCGCTCAGGCTTGGGATGGTATGGAGGGGGTGTGGGTGTGGGTGTGTGTGTGTATGTGTATGTGTGTGTGTGTATGTGTGTGTGGGTGGGTGCTTGCGGGTTGCTTGTGGGTGGATTGCTTGCCTGTGGGTGCTTGTGGTGCTGGGCGATTGAGTGATAACCTTCTCTTTAGCGCTTCCCCAGCTCACTGCTCGTTTCGATGCTCGTTTCGATATACCTGTGGCTGTCTCCACCACCCCTGGACCTCCTATCTCTCCCTATCCATTGGCTGGCCGGCATGCACATGATCAGCTATGCCGTGTCGTTGCACGATGGCGGTGCCCAATCGCCCCGAGGGGTTGTTTTCTCTACTCGTGAACTCTCACATGCGAAGCGCTTCAACAGCCTCTAGCGATGCAGGCCGGGAGGGAGAGCCAGAGGCTGGAGAACAGAGAACAGGCAGAAGGAAGGCAGACGGGCGACCGATGGCGGACAAGAGCCAGAGTCCGGGAGTCTGGGAGACCCGCTGAGAGCCGCTCATTCTCTACGACTTGTACGTTCTGCAGATTCTGCAGTCGGGTCTGACTCGCTCGCTTGTGGACTGCGTAACCCCGTGAAGAGCGCTGGTGCTCTCTCTACCGTCGGTGCTCTCTGGCCTGGCTGCTCCGATCGGGACAACTAGCACCACTGCAACCCGTGGCCGGCCTTGCATACCTCCACCGCCCCCCTCCCCGCCCCTCCCCTCCCCTCCCACACACCAGCCGCGAATCACTGGCTCTCAAGTACACACAAGTATCCTGACGTACAACTACTTCCGTGCCTGCTTGCGTTTTCGTACATGCCGCCCGCTGCTCGTACATACAACATACATATAATCCCCACATGCTCCGCACTTGCTCGACGGGAAGCCTGTTGTAGATCAATCGCTTGCGTATCATTTACCAGCCCACACTACTGCGCCTTACGTACAAATAGTACTCCCCTTCGCTATCGATACATCGATACTCTACATTACATACCCAGATGCTTTGCAGATGTTGACTACGACTGACCTGCGTGCATTGCGGCATTAGCTGCCCAGTCGGAGGATTTTCGCGGGCACCGTTTCTTCAGTCGAGAACAAAACTCCATCCTCAAAATCCTCTTGCATATCACCCCCATGCCGCCTTTTTATTTTTTTTATTTTTTTTTCGTTGCTTTTTCGATTTCTCGCTCTTGCCGCTGGATATTTCTCTTTGCCAGTCCTGGCCGCTGTTTATGCATCGATCGCTGCCCGGCACCACAGCGAGACGATCTAGGTCACACAAGCGGGACCTTTGTGTTTGAGGGCTTAGTGGACACCCTTTGCGGCCTCCCAGGCTGTTAGGCCGTGAAGAGCTATTGCCAAAGCATTAACTTGTTTGATGTTTGCCGGCGCCTCGCCTGGTGCATGCCGTTTCACCTCTTTGTTGCACTTTTCGGATGCGATGGGCATCAACGGTGGGGTAGTAGAGCAGTTCCTGCCCGCACCCGCACCGTCATCCAAGAGCCATCGCAGCTTCTCGCATGGCTCTTGGGCTGATGTTAGAAACTGTATTTAGATGACGACGCTCCGGCGATGACTCCGTCGACACGCGGCCAGAATCGCAGAAATACAAATACAAAGCTTTTTTTCCATTCTGACATGGCGGAAGCTGAGCACACGGTTGTATTGAGCGTGTTTGGCTCGCTCAATGCATCACAGAAGGGATTCTGGGGTGCGACTCCGCCGCCGTGCCTGATAAGGTAAGGTAAGCTGGCGGCGCGGGTCAGAGGCCCGTAGGGCATTTCGCGTCGTCGGCCCCGGCGGCCGGGAGCGCCAACCCCCAAGGCTGGGTCGTCGTAGGTGAGCTCTAGCTACATCCACCCCCCCCATCTCCAGAGGGATGTGGAGAGCACACGCGGGCAGTGGCTGTGACAGCGTACCGCCGTAGGGCCATCTCCCAGCGCAACGCCCATGTTAATTAAACGCTAGCAAGCGAGTCAGCGAGGCCCACAGTGCATAACAACCTCTCCTATAGCCGTTTTTGTGCTGCGAAACGTCGTGATGCACTCGGTTTCGTGGGGCGGCGAGCAGGGGCAGCAGCCCCGTGTCGAACGTTTCTCCCCAGCATTGAAACACGCTGTCAAACCCAGCGCAGGTACAGCCAGCCAGCTAGAGAGAGAGAGAGGTACATACCTCCAGCACCACCGCCGTGCTGCAGTGCCGTTGCCGGTGCTGTTCTGATGCCCGTCACAGCCTGAAAACGCTGCAGCTGCTAACCCGGGCTCTGCACGCTCTGCACGCTCTGCACACAGGGCCATGCTGATTCGGAAACCCATAAACCCATAAACCCATTTCCACACGCCCTCCACACTGGATTTCCGCGGTCTGTGCTGACGTGCAGGAGTGTCGCCAACAGGGCTCGGCGCCACCGCGTCTTGTTCGAGAGGCGGACACCACCATCTTTCTTATAACCCCCATCCCCAGGGCATCGCCGTGAGGCTTTGCCCTAACAACATCATCTTCCCCTTCCTGTAGGATCGCTTCGTTTTATGTCGTTGGCCTTTTTTTTTACTTTACGCCCGACAATTTTTACTTTCATTCACCAGCCAACTTTGCTCGGGCTCCTCTTCGTTCCTTGTTATTCTTCAGCTGGAGCCGCCTCCGACGGTATCTCCCAACACACCCGCCTCTCCCTCAATCTTCATTTCGAAAAAGCTCTCGACTCTTGAGCACACGTCTTGCCAGGTTTGATACCGCGCCTACTCTTCTACGAAGCCGATCGATTGCTGGAACAATTGATCCGACCCTCCTTAAGCGTTTTTTTTCTTTTTTTTCACTTTGGTTCTCGACAGAACATGTCGTCCTCGGCCGGTGTCCTGGGTTCCCCGATACAGGTGCACGCCATGTCGTCGCCATCGGGGTATCAGGCCAATTCACCAACTGAGGGGACCAGGCGGAATAGCATTTCGCGCGCAAAGGCACGAAAAGTCGCGGCCACTGGTGGTGGAAGAGCATGGACCGAAGAAGAGGTTGGCCCTGATCGGTAACTATGGGTATAGGAGAGGTCGCGACTAACGGAGCCTTTAGGAAGCCTATCTTCTCCAGACTAGACTACAGAAGATGCCATACAAGCATATAGCATCGCACCTGAAGAAAACAGAGCTTGCTTGTCGCCTACACTACCATCAGCTCTCTCATGGTAGCAATAGACGCAAGCGAACAGGCTCTCCAACAGTCGACGACTCTCCAATCCGGTCCTCATCGCTCTCGGCCCAACAGCCTACACCACAGGGCTTTGATGGCAGTGCGAACGCAGGCACCACCACCACCACTACCACCACTACCACCACCACAAGTCCCCTAGCGCACTCCCCCACCACACAATGTACGGGAAGCCCAACCGACGCCGAACCTACCAGTATCAAAGCTGGTTCCGTCTCTCCTCAGCGGTACTGCAAGCCTATCCTCCCGAAGCCAACATGCTACATATCCTCCCCAACTACCAGCAACACTAGAGCGTCCCCTAGCAGCTGTTGCGGCAGCCCAAGATTACTCCCCCGCATCAATTGCAACGGCCATACCCCACCCATCGACAAAGACCGTCTCCGTCGCGTCTACGAAGCCCACCGCATCGACTTTTGGAAATTTATTGCAGATGAATATGGCGGCAGTGTAGATCCACTCTTACTAGAGGAGATTTGGAAGCGCGGCTTTGCATACACCCCTCCGACCCCTTGTATATCCCCTGACAATCGCACTACATCTGCTGTCCCCACTTCAGCTTCCCAGCCCACCCCCTCGAGGTATACGCCAATCATACAATATCCTGCGGACTCGGAGCGAGATCAGCGTGCCTTTAGTTCCATCAACCAGCCCTTAGCTCCCTCACAACACGCTCCCATCAAACTGGCAAAACTCTCGACATCTAACATGACCTGTGTCCCAACTACCCCTCCAACGGCATCAGCAGCTTCGTCAACGACGAGTATGCCGTCCATGGCGGCGCTTCTGACAGAGAACTCTGATCCGGTCAAACCAAGGGATGTCTATCCCTCATCGGCATCGTCAGCGAGTCCACCGGCCCCGCGGCGATTGACGAGTATGAAAGATATCATTATGCAAGATGCAGGATCATAATTAAGTTAGATGGCCTTTATTTTGTTTTTTTTTTGGTTATCGGAGTCTTGGGAGTAAATGGACAACGTCCAACAATTCGGGATTGGACTTCTTGATATGACATGACTTGATATGGGGAGTTTTCACTGGCTGGTTTTGACAAATATGGACCGTCTCGCTCTGTAATACCAGATTTCCCCTCATTACTCTCTCCCCATGTATGTTTGCTATTGCTGTTTCCAGATACCCCCCCAAAAAACCTCACCTGTCGCTATCCATGTTCAATCTCGAATCTCCATTTTGTACTCGTCACAACTGGTGTATTTTTTTTTTTTTTTTTGCGCCGCGTTTGATCTTTATAAATTTTCTTTACTCGTTGCGGTTCATTGGCGAAGGCAAGGGCAAGGCGTCCTTTCATTTATGTCCAAACCTGCATATATATGGATTTTTTGTTGGCTAGGTATCTACGCAAAACGTACATACACAATGTATGTAGATGCAGATTCCATTTGGCGTTACTGTGAAAGAAAAATGTTATCTTTTTTTATTTTTATTTTAATATCAAGGAGTGTGTTTAAAGCCATGAGGAATCTATTCCCATGATCTTTTTTCTGGGGGGGGGGAGGAAGGAATGTATGCTACTACCCTCAAACCGACTATCGTGCTTATCCTTGCGTCTTGTCAGTGCATTGGTTGATTGATTGATTGATTGATTGATAGATACAGCCAATCGATAACAAAACCTGCTCACGCCCCCAACTCTCAAGAATAAAAGTCCGTCTAATCTCCAGCCAGCATCTTATCTCACAGCTTACTCCACACACAACGCCTTACTCCACACACACGCCTTACTCCACACGCCTTACTACACCCACAAACTCCAAAACCAAAACCAAAACCCAAAACCCAAAAAAGCCCCAATCCGTGAAATTACCCTATATATTTATAAATATATATCAAAAGTGGTTATAATAATAATAATAATAATTCCAAACTCCCTCTGAAAAGGCCCCCCTCCCCCACGCACTCGGACATATCCGATTCCCCCACCCCACTTCCTTCCTTCCTTCCTTCCTTCCTTCCTTCCATCAAGAAAAGGAAAGGAAAGGAGGGGGAGGGTTCCTAAAACCTTCGAGACGAACTCCGCCACAATTTATGCATACACCCAAAACAACATGCACACATGCACATACCCAAACACGCACGCGCACACGTACCACACATAATCAACCTAATACGTGCATATATATACACATGGCTGGCCATTCTAATACATACATACACATAATCATCCTAATACATACATACATATACACACATAATCATCCTAATACAACAGACACACACACACACACATATATACGCGCGATATACCGATGATGATGATGATGCAAATAGCGATACGGAACCCCCCCCCCCCCCATAATAACAACATACAACACACAACAACAACAATAGTAATAATAATAATAATAATAATAATAATAAACCCCCCATCCCCCCTTGCGGAGAAAATAAAAATAAAAAAAAGATAAAAAAGGAAAGAAAAGAAAAAAGATACATTTCGGTTTTGGCGTGCGTGTGTGAGGAGGCTCGCTCGCTCGCTCGCTCGAGGAGGAATTTTTTGCGGCGCGCGCCGGGGTTTATTTCTCATACATCCACAACGTACACATACACATATGCATACACACACGCGCACACACACACACACTCTCTCTCTCTCTTCCCCCGGGTCTCGGTCTCGGTCTCAGCGCTTGCTTGCTTGCTTGCTGCGGCGCATCACCGTAACAGTCCCGCATTATTTGCGTTTTTCTGGGTTCCCCGGCTGCTTCCCTTCCGCCTCCTCATCCTCCTCCTCCTGGCCGGGCTTGTGTCGCGTGGATTATGCACCCCGGATATGCCCGCTCCGTCTGCCTGCCTGCCTGCCTGTCTGTCTGTCCGTCCTAGGGGGGGGGAGAGAGCGTGGTGGTGATGGTGGTGGAGGAATTCCAACCCGCTTTCTGCTTCCCGTATCTATCCACCCGTCCAGATATCCCAAAACCCAGCATCAACAAACTAAAAAAAAAAAAAGCCAGAGAGAGAGAGAGCGCACGCGCGCATTATTCCCATATACATTTTGAGCCCAACCGCCCTCCCCCTCCCCTCCCTCCGGGGTAGTTCCGACATAGCCTTCAATGCAACAAATGCAACAAATGCAACAAATAAATAAAATAGATCTCCCGATCGATCGATCGATCAATCGGCTAAAAAAAAAAAAAAAGGTGTGTTGTCAATTAATGAGCGATTTAGCACAGGGATAAAATATTGTTCTCGGGGAAAGTGGCCGAGTGGTTAAGGCGACACGTTCAGGTCGTGTTGGGATTCATCCCGCGCGTGTTCGAATCACGTCTTTCTCATTAAGATTTTTTATTTTTTATTTTTTATTTTTTTATATATATTATAATTCTGATTTCCAGTTCCGTATATTTTTTTTTTTTGGGCCGTGGTAGTTATTATTATTATTACCATTACTATTATTTATCCCCCAGCAGCAGCAGCAGCACAGGAAGGGGTTTTTTTTTTTTAACAACCCATCCTCATCCGTCCCTCCGACGCGGCCAACCCCGCACCAATACCCCGCCCCCACAATATATAAACACAACTTCAACACATTCAATACAGAGAGCATCCATCTCATCTCCGCCACAACCCACAACCCACCACCACAACAACAACAACAATTACAACAATTACAACAACAACCCACCTTCTGAAGCAATCAAACAACCAACCAAACAAACCAAAACACCACCAAACCAACCCTCTCTGGGCAAAGAAAAGAAGAAGAAAAAACCCCCGTCAAACGCTGCCCCCCCTCTTTCTTCTCGCGTTCTGGACAATGTCGGCTATCAACCGCGTCGTTGCAGAGGATGCTTGTCCCCGTGAGTTTTTGTTTGGGTTTTTTGTTTTGTTTGTTTAATTGATCTCGTCTTCTTCTTCTTTGGTATGGGCTGGCTGACTCAGTGTATTGATTGTGGTTTGGGGGGGGGGATCTAGCTGCTGGGCCGTATGTACGTCTCTCTCTCTCTCTCCTCTTCCCTCCTTCCCTCTCTTTCTTCCCCAGAACCATCCA
>JAJDFF020000673.1:0-10408 GCA_021527025.2 Geoglossum cookeanum | reverse complement strand
GAGTTTTCGGTGTTCTGTTTGTTGGCGTTGGTCGTGGGGGTGGAGGGGGGCGGGATGGGGGGTGGGTGGGTGGGGGGGGGGGGGGGGGGGGGGGGGGGGAGGGACGGAAGGATATATATAAGAATATGATGAATACGGGGGGTTCCACCCCAAAATATTGGAAAGCGTGTTTAGAAAATATCAGAAAATATTAGAAAAATATTATAGAAAATTGTGAGCAAACATCCCCCGTCAAGTGTGTAAACTTTGTGCATTCAAGCTCACTATTCATTGGGCCAAACGTTCAAATCTATTTCTATTCTAACCTAATCTCTAATGTAGAATCCTCCTTCCCGCCGGGGGGTCTTTTTTTCCCCAAGCCCCCCCCTCCCCTCCATTCCGCGGGAATATTGCGGCGTTTTTTTTTTTTTTTTTGGGAGGGGGGGGGGGGTGGTGGGGTTAGATTTTATATTATATATATATCTACGGGAAACAAATATTGCAGAGTTATTTTCCTGCAGGGGGGGGGGGGGTTTATATTTTTATATTTTCGATTTTATTTGTGCTGCTATCGAATGAAGATGGAGGGGAGGAGGAGGCTTATGCTGGCCTTATCTATTCTGTTGGAAGCGGTATTGCAAAGTTTTTTTTTTTTTTTTTTTTTTTGGAGGCCGAGGGTGGGTGGGTTTTATGCTATTTTTTTTTTTTTTTATATTTTTTATATCCTCCGTATTTTTGGGTTTTTATTTGCGTTGTTATCAGATAGAGATAGCTTACAATTGGCATGTCTATCCTACTGGAAGCGGTATTGCAGGGTTTTTTTTTTTTTTTTAGGTTGGGGGTTGGTTTATGCAATTTTTTTCTTTATATTTTTATATTTTATATTTTTTTTTTTTCAGCTCTATTTTATGCCGCCGTCGGATGGAGTTGGAGGGGGGGTTTACGATGGCCTATCTAACTTTCGGGAGGTGGTATTACAGAGATTTTTTGGGGAGTTTTTTTTTGGGGCGGGGGTGGGTTTATACTATTTTTTATATTTTTACATTTCTCGTATTTTTGGGCTTTACTAATGTTGTTATCAGACGGAGGATGATTACGATGGCATATCTACTCTACGGGAAGCAGTAGTGTAGCTTTTTTTTTTTTTGGACCGGGTTGGGTCTATTTTTTTATATTTTTATATTTTTTATATTTTTGATTTTATTTGCATTGTTATTGGAGAGGGTCCCGTACGATGGACTATCTATTCTACGGGAAGCAGTATTACAGCGTTTTTTTTTTTTTGAGGGGCATAGGTTTTTATGGGTTTTTATGAATTGTATCGGATTTATGGAATTTCTTTATTTGCGCCACTATCGAACGGAGATGGAGAGGGAGGCTTACGATGGCCTATCCACCATACTGGAAGCAGTATTGTAACGTTTTTGGGGTTTTTTTGGGAGCGGGTGGGTTTATGCTATTTTTTTTATATTTTTATATTTTTGGTTTTATAAAAAAAAATAGGCTATTGTAAGCCTAATAACAAATGCAAATGAAAACCAAAAAAAAAAAAAACATATGGGGGATAATAAAAAAAAAATAATATATATATAGCCACGAGAATATAACCATGAGACTGATCATGCAGCAGTACCGAAGCCAATGTGTTCTCCTCATCTCCTTGAGTAGAGGCTTCACAAGGGGATATAGTCCGCGCTCGTGATGGAGTTAGAAGTTTCCGAGCACGGAAACACTCATCAAAGGGGAGTATCTGTCGGCTTCGCAATGGAGGTGATATCATCTTCGTGACTCCAAGGACCATCGGCCGACCCATGATTGCGTTAATGAAGGTGCGCATGGACGAAACTAGGGAGAAAATAATTAGAATCATATGCAGGAAACTAGAGGATAGAGTCAACTATTTAGAGCGCCGCCAGAAATTGGAAACGACGAATAATGAAGTCCACTTGGACGATGAGTGAAGGTCGTTGAGGTTCGGCAATCGTCCTTAACCCCAGAGCCGCTTCCCAGCACCTGGAGCACTTTCCTTGGCGGTACCGCCACACCAAAATCGAGTATGACTTCAAGCTTGAGCACACACTACCCACCGGCCCCGATACTCTCCACAATATCTACAACAAAGAGAGCCAAAAAAAATTCAAAAAAATTCATAAAAAATTCAAAAAATCTTTGATTTTGTGAGCACATCCTCGCCACATCCTCACCGATTAATTTAATGCACATTACTTACAAATGCTCGCAGATGATGCATGCAGAATGTGCAGAATATGCAGAAGTGGTTATATTCTCGTGGTTATATTCTCGCTGCCGCTCGTTTTTCCGCAGTTAGTAGGCACACGAAGCAGAGCATTGAGCACAACTACCCACCGGCCCCGATACTCTCCACAGTATTCATATTCTTATATATATCCTTCCGTCCTTCCTTCCTTCCTCCCCCCCCACTCCATTCCACTAGAATATTACAGCATTTTTTTTTTTTTTTTTTTCACTCGCAAGGTTACATATAAATAATTTAAAATATTAATTTCAGGCCAGGTTGCACCAAGTATCGTGGAGGCAGAATCTGAGCCCGGGGTAGCTTACCTACCTCGCTGCTGCTCGTTTTTCCGTAGTATGTAGGCACACGAACGATAGCATTGAGCACCCTACCCACCGGCCCCGATACTCTCCACAGTGTGTACTCTTGGAGGTAAGGCAGTCACAATGGCGGCGAGAGCACGGATACGTAGTAGACAATAGAGTATATTGAGTAACAAGCGACTTAAATTAATTCTAACTACTTGCTGGAAATGCCAGCGTTTTTTATAGACAGCTGGGTGGTATCGCCACTCTGGTGGCGATGCTGACGGATTGACGAGTGAACCATCTCAAAGGTTCACTATGTTGCTAGAACCATTACAATTATCAATGAGGCAGCACCTCGGCACACCTACAACATGTACTTGTGGTTGCTAGAGAGTGTCAGTTGGGTGGTGGCGGCGCCACAGCATACCTACAACAAAAGAGAGCCAAAAAAAAATTCAAAAAAATTCATAAAAAATTCAAAAAATCTTTGATTTTGTGAGCACATCCTCGCCCCACATGAAACTTTGTGGGCCTTAGCCCGCTGTTTATTGGGCAATCGTGCGCGTTGGTTTTGTAGGAAACACAGGCTGCAGCTGGGTTCTGGTAATGGTATACGTATCGATTCTTAGGTACATAGAGAGGAGAGAGAGGGAGGCAGCGCGGGTGAAGCAGACTTTTCACCCGCTAGCAATCCGGGCTGGGCGAATGGGGGGCCATACAACAAATTGGGCGGCTTCTATTTACCACCACGGTAGCGCTTCAGGTAGCTCCGCCCATGTTGCCTCATCGCGAACACAAGTCTGGCAGCGATGTTCCGACAAACACCTACAACAAAGAGAGCCAAAAAAACTTGAAAAAAAAATTCAAAAAAAATTCAAAAAAAATTCAAAAAATCTTTGATTTTGTGAGCACGTCGATAACTTGCTGGAGAAAAAAAAGGGGGTTTTCAGGACTTGATGACCGATCCTGTTGTAGGTATGCTGTGGTGCCGCCACATGCATTGCTAATGCTTCTAGCAGCATCACGAACCTTCGAGGTGGTTTACTCATGAGGTGAGTCACCATCGCCACCAAGGTGGCGATAGTTCCGAGTTGCCTATAAAAGGCACTACATTCTCTAGCAAGTAGATAGAATTAATCCAAGTCGTTCGTTACTCAATATACTATATTGTCCACTACGTATCCGTGCCCTCGCTGTCAGCTGTGACTGCATTACCTCCAACAGATCCGATCCGAACCATCCATCCCCATCCCATACCCTACAACAAAAAGAGAGCCAAAAAAAAAAATTCAAAAAATTCAAAAAAATTCAAAAAATCTTTGATTTTGTGAGCCACATCCTCGCACTGCGTGAAACTTTATGAGCCCTAGCCGGGTGTTTATTGGGCAATGGAGCACATTGATCCCCGCCACATCCTCGCCGTTTAATGCACGTTACTTGCAAATGCTCGCAGATGCATGCAATGTGCAGAAAAAGGTACAATCAAGTAATTAGATATAATCAAGTAATTAGATATAATTAAGTAATTAGATAAATAATTATTGCATGCAGAATGTGCAGAATGTGCAGAAGTGGTTATATTCTCGTGGTTATATTCTCGTGGTTATATTCTCGCACACGAACGACAGCATTGAGCACCCTACCCACCGGCCCCGATACTCTCCACAATATTGTCTACTACGTAGAGAGTGAGCGCTTGGCCCACCCCGCTCGCGCGAGCACAGAGCGGCATTGCTCACCCTCTAAATTAGCGTGAGCGGTTTGCACTTATCTTGGCATATAGAAGACATCAGATTATTGTAATTCCCGAATCGCTACCTCACCCAACTCCCAACCCGTTCTGGTGGGTGAGCAGTTGCCGCCCTGATCACCCACTCAAGGTGAGGCGAGGTGAGGGTGCGATGTCTCACCTGCAAATTTGAGGTCGGCAATAGTTGCTCAATACGTGGGCACTGCAGCCTGATTCACGCAACTGGGCTTATACCCGAACTATTGGCTATGAGGAACAGGTTGATGAAACTGGTCACCGAAGGCTCCGCTCAATGACCGGCTCTAAGGAATAGACGACTGCAGCAGCTAGGATAATTCCTTTAACTCGGCAGGCCTCTCTTTCGGCACGCGGAATTCAGGGCAAGAAGCTGGCATATCAAGAACGTATGCTTCACGATTAAAGAAGACACATCCCAGAGCAATGACGGAGAAGTACTGTTCACTACTGAACTGTCATCCGGCAACAGCTCAAGAGGATCACTAACTGGTATACGTGATACTAGGAAACGAACCCTCCTACCCCTCCTGGCGTTTTGCTGCCGTCCACTCTCCCTTTACGTCTACATGAACGAGCAACTACCCAACACCCAAACACAATAATCGAGAAGATTCGCATAGCTTGGAAGGCTGACAACATCTTCGCGATAGACAGGAGTAGGGGTATCTCAGTGGAGGAACAGATGTAGGAATCCACTATCATCCTGAATGGCAGTAAACTCCTGTCGGACCACTCCAGCGAGACGATAGGCCTGCTCTTCATGCTGTTAACTGCCGCCAAATGCGCCCACCCATATTTGCCCAAAGGGGAAATGCAGCGAGAAATCACCACAATACCGATGCAACCTGAATAAGACCGGCAGGAAAAAAAGAGGGACCGGGGGATTATACTGGAAAGCCAGACAGGGACGAGACGAGAGACAGACAGCAGCTATGGCGGAGCGTTGAGATGCTCTTGTCCGTATGATGATGGCGTGCAAGTAGCAGGATCAATGCGTAATGGAAGCACTACCGACAGTCTTAGATAGGGCACTTACGTTGTGATAACCAATGATGCAATAGCTCTCTTTGAAGGCTGAATGTTACACAATCGACAATTCTCGCTTTTTCAAAATTACTGGGTTCTTTTCCATGAGCATAGAGATGGGGAGGCCTAGCGCGTCTTAGTACTCGGCATGAAGGTGCCACATAACCTAATACTGCTCGAAGTACGTCTAAATTACTGGGCGAGGCTCAATCTACCACCCCGTGAATAGAAGTTGGCGGAAATGGCAAGGGCGGCAAGGATGAGGGCCGACTTTTGAGCTGCTGGAAGAGGAGTAATGTCCCTCCCTGTGTGGCGAGACGCCCTCCGTGCCGAGATATATGAGGGGTACATTGTATTCAAGCAACGCAGACTCCATGTAACACATTAATATTTACTGCAATTCTATGTACATTATATACCATAGCTATTTTGAAAGATTTTAGAAGCCCTTATATTTAAAAAATTACATTTGCGTTGTCACTCTCACGTCAAATTCACACAGAGTCTCTTTTCGTAGCTTAGCAGACTTCTTCCCAATAGCACCACTGTTAAGGTTTTACAACTCTTGGAACTTATAAAAAGGTCCTATCAAAGCCCTAGAACCTTACTTGGGTGGTAGAAAATTATTATCAGTATTGTGTCTGCTGTCACGTACAAATTCATGCAGGGGTCGCCACCCCGATCGGTACCTTCGACCTGAGTGATCACCAATCCTGGCTAGTGCAAAACAGCTACATAATCATCACATTGTACTCTACTTACAGTGGCCGCCAAAGCAAGCTTGTAGCAGTCACACCTGTGGCTGTGCGAAGTCTTGGCAAGCGGGCCGACCTAAGCCCCGCGATCCAACCCACCTCTTGTAGATTTGCCACCTCACAAGGGTGTGGCCGGAGCGGATCGGCCGCCCTCCCTACTAGTGTACCTGCCTTCTACGCCACTTGCCACAGCACAGCATTAAAGGCAGGTGTAATCGCGATTGATTTTAGCACAGCAGCCTCAACTACTAGTAGGTAAGCTTAAGCTGGAAGACACGTAACTTGTATTTATAAAATGCCACCACAAGAGGAATATATGGTGGTGGTTGGGCAAGAGGTTAAGTCAAGATGTAGGTTATTGAGAGACGTTAACGTGCAGCTTGACTACCGCCTCGCTCCTGTTGCTTACAGCCCCGCGCCCGTTCTCCGCCGCCAACGATAGCGGCGTCTGTCCGTATCGATCCTTTGAGTCAATGTCGACCTTGTCTGTTGAGCATCCATGCTGCTGGTGGTTCCAAGTTTGGAGCAATGGCGTTATCCCTGGACGCATGATTCGGCTGTCCTACTCGTCGGAGGAAGCGGATCGACACCAATTGCATGACAAATGGCATGCCACGCAGTCAAGTCGTCCTCTGCTCTGTACCAGCCTTCTAACATATCTTGGTGCACTTTCCCGGCATTCTCCGAATCCCCGCATCCTGCCGTCTAATCAGGGTTGAAATCCCGTACATGTGGCGGGAAGCTGCAATCCGTAGCGCGATGCTTACAGTTAGAATTTGCAGCTGAAGTCTCAGTTATCTCCTACCCTTATACAGCACGACTTTCTCCGCTCCGAAACGAGCTTGCTTCTAGCAGCTATTCTCCATTATCGAATATCGAGTCTCAATGAGCGATTCTTCCGGAGATAAGAGTCTTGCGACTCGATTCTGCTCTAATTGCAAAGAGTCGGCTTTGCTCAATGATGGGGGGTTTCGCCATACTGAGCGATACCTATCTGGAGCAATGGGGACATTCTCACTAGGAGATGTCTGGGACCCCGAATTAGATAAGAAGCACAGTCATATCCTCCCAGAGGCGACGAGTATCGGCAAGCACTCTATTCTTGGAATCGCTAGGCACTGGATGGATAGCTACCCCGATCTTCCCAATCTTGAATGGCAATCTCGAGAATGCGACATGTGTCGCTTCGTATGGGAAGCTATGACGAGCGACGACACTCAGCTATCTATGGCGGATCAGTCGAGAGTGCTGGGTCTACCCCGTAGCCACTCGTTTAGAATCGAAATTGGGATGAAATGGTCTTGGGGTCCCGAAAGGCGCCAGTGGCGCGATACAGGACTTTTCAAAGTAAAGAGTCAGAGAGTCGGTCTGGATGCATTGTACCTCTACGTTTCGTGTGATGGGCGGGGTGGCGAGTGGTCATGGTACGGTTCTATGCTAAGCGAGGGGATTCTCTGTGCGTTGAGGTATAGCGCTCAAAGCTGTGCGATACCATTCCAAAAATTGGCTCTTTGCAGATCGCTGAGCTCACTTTAGGCTCAAACGCCTCGCTGGCGGACTGGCTTAGACTCCGAAGCCCACAGCGCCTTGACTGGGACATGCAAGCGAAGGCTTGGTCAATGTCCCAATTTAAAACTTGCATAGAGAGACATCGATCCTGTCAGAAACTTTGGAAGAGACTAGATGCCCAGAGACCGAAAGACAGTTTCGCCGATGGACCTTGGCTGCCTTATCGTCTCGTGCGCGTTGATGTCTACCCACCGCGAGTCGTCTACTCTTACAAAGATCGCAACCAAGGCGATGCAGACTGGATAGCCAGATATACGGCCCTGAGCTATTGTTGGCCTGGTCTTGGTGCAGTGCAGTTGAAGCTCGCGTGGCAGAATGAGGCTGAGCTAATGGACGAGATCCCTATGGGCGAACTTTCCGCTGCCCAGCGAGATGCAATCCAAGTCACCAAAATCTTGGGTTTCAGATACCTTTGGAATGACGCGCTTTGCATTCGCCAGGACGACCCAGCCGACTTCGCCAGGCAGAGTAGTCAGATGGGAGCCATTTACCAATATGCTGCATTGACGATAGTCAGTCTGAGAAGCTCTTTTGAGCAAAGCTTTCTTAGTCCTGACGTTCATTGTATCAAGCTTCCATTCACGTCCTCACTTAAACCTTCTATCAGCGGCAGCTTCGAACTTGTTCTTGACGGCGTCGAGAATACTCTTGGCGGCCCAGTACTAACGAACAAGATAGACAAGGCTATTCCAAGCACTCGTTGGGTTACTCGTGGCTGGACCTTCCAAGAGCAAAACCATTCCCTGCGCATGCTCGTATTCTGGCCCCAGGGCATACGCTTCATCTGTCCATATCAACCTTCTTCATTCCGGCCCAATATGGTTGTAAGCCACATAACACCGAGCTGGAAAAAGTACCGGTGGGACGATGATGAAAGCTCAGACAGCGATAATGACGTTTTCAAGAACGAGCAAGACTTTGACCGCTCCCACACTATTGTGAGAGACATATACGGATATACGAGAGACAACAAAAAGTACCTTTACTTCACATGGTTACGCTTCGCGACTGACTATTCCCACCGTGTTTTCAGCAAAGAATTGGACGTATTCCCAGCGCTGTGGGCATCTGCACGTCTATATCGGGAACGGCTGAGAGACACATACCTGATGGGTGTCTGGAATGGGGACTTTTGGGGCCTTATGTGGTGCTTTATAAATCGCGAACCGCTATGCAAATCGTTGGACGACGTCGATCCGGGACTCCACCTCTCAACCTGGAGCTGGATCGGTAAGCCTGGCATCAAGTTCTTGAACCAGACTGGCGACTTCTGCGACGATCTTGAAGACTTCAGGATCGAGTTTGATAATCTAGACTACAGCGAATTGAAGGCGAAGAACAACGATCCTAGTCAAGGTTATCACATTAAACGTATAAAGTTCCTAGCAAGACTCACGCCTTTGAAAACGAGATATCTAATGTGTGACGAGTTCCATACTAATATGAAACTTGAACTTGATGAAGAGTCGAGATTTGGCAACGCAGCATTCTGTGTGGGTTGGGAAGATGAAATTACCTCTAGTACAGAGTGCAGCAGATTCTCTTGTGCGATGGACTGGCGCGATGTCGAGGGAGATTTCGACTCTCGTTCTTGGGATCCTTTGAAAGGATCTACCGCCGTCTTCAGCTCTCCTTTTCGCTTCATGCTGCTTGCATCCGCAAAAGTCAAAGGGCGACAGGGCGGCCCTCGAGCGGCACTGGGCTTGGTTCTGGGGGGGAATCGTGTGCCCTGGAATATCTACTACCGGGTAGGCATCTTCATCTCAAAAGGCAATAATGATTACGGCGGACTGGAGCCGTTTGATAGAACCCCCGAGTGGGTGGTGGTGGAATAAAATACGGTAAAATACTCGTCAGCGTCGATGGATGCTCTTTCCCGAGTTGTGGGAATAGCGAAAAATATTGCCTTGCTATCGTTCGTCTGCAGACTGAGTCACCGGCAGCTCCATTTCACTTTCTTGTCAGACAACCTCTTACGGATATGACTGTGCGGAGAACTTCATTACGAAGGCAACAGCGGGGTTATCATCGGGTAACCACGGTTAGCGGTTATCACAGTTTCTTGCTGTCTCTTATGACGAATTCCTGTTCCTATTCCATTGCGCGTTCCTTTCAGCTGCTTCTGTCGCATGCGCAGCCTGTTGCCTATATGGCCCTAATTTCTTCACCGCTTATGTGCTCCTGTCTCTGTCGCTTGCATGTCCTCGATCATTGTAGCTTATATGACTTTTCGTGTGGTTGCCTACACGACCTCATTCTCTACAAGAAGCTGCTCGTCCTTGTAGGCCCTAAAGAACTCAGAGATATCAATCAATAAAGACAATCATTCACTCGCGATTCCTATTTGACAAATGTTATCTATAGAAAGTTCTTTTTAGAAATAAATGAGATTGGTGCAAGTTACTGAAATAGCTAGCTATCGCTATGCAGCACAGATGTCCCTGCAGACACATAGCCATTATTGGAAGATCCAGGGCGCTTCACGAGGGGCTTGCGCATGCAATCCCGAAAGAGTCTGACAAAAAACGCTTGTTCGTGAACCAAAATAGTTTGGCGTCTCGATCGCGCTAGCAGGGAGGGCGGCCGACCCGCACTGGCCACACCCTTGTTGAAATATACACAGGCTTGTTGAGATATACCGATACCGACGGACAGCCTTGTTGAGATATACGGCGAGGATCTAGACATACATACACACCCAATAGGACAGACAGACTACCAGGAGAAGCCGGTGAGAATTGGTAGG
>JAJDFF020000672.1:0-10462 GCA_021527025.2 Geoglossum cookeanum | reverse complement strand
TGAATGTCGGACGAGCGGCTTTCGACCGCATCGGCCACGATCTGGTTGACCAGCCGGATGGTCGGCGCTTCGCTGGCCAGATCCCGCAGCCGCTGGACGTCGAAATCGTTTCCCTCAGTGGCGTCCCGCCGGACGCCGTTCTGCGGCGTTGTCCCGGACGCGGCATAGAGCGCCTCGAACGTCTTCTCGAACTGGGCTGGCGCGAACAGCAGCACCGTGATGCGGCGGTCGGTCAGATAGGCGAGGGCGCGCAGCGGCTCGTCGGCCAGCGGATCCACCACCCCGACCTCCAGCTGATCGTCGACCGCCTTCAGCGGCAGGATTTTTGTGCGGCGGACGAAGTCGCTGTCGATCACATCCTGCAACTGCGGCTCGACCGGGATGTGCGCCGCCGTGACGATGGCGACGGAAAGATGCCTGGCCAGCGCGTGCGTCAGGTCCGCTTCCGACAGCAGTCCCAGTTTGGTGAGAACCCGGTCCAGCCTCTCGCCGGTGGTCTTTGCCGCCCGCCGCGCGCGGTCCAGCACGGGCTCGTCGAGGATTTTGGCCGCGATGAGAAATCCGCCGAAGCTCTCGGTGAAGCCGGCGGTATCAGGCATATCCTGACGAAGCGGCAGCGCGAACGATTGCCGACCCGCGAGTGTCGCCTCGAGTTCTGCTGGCAGCGCTTGCTGAATGCTCATTCTCGCCAGGGTCCACAAGTTCGGCTGTTGATCGCCGGTGTTGACTTTGTCGATAGCACGGATTCGACGCGGCAGGACCGCGGCTTTGATCGGCCATCCACCGCGGAGTGCGCCGGCCACCCGAAAAAGCATTGGGGCGAAAGTCGAGGGCTGCGGGTATCTGTAGGGAGGTCGCGCCATCTCAGCGTCTGGTTGAGTTTGCTCGATAATTCTTTTTGACAGCTGTCAAAGCTTGTCGAACATCAGCAGTTGGCGGAGATGATGCGCGCGAGACCGCAGGACATTGCGCCAAGGATATGCACCAAGGTTATGCGCGAAGGCTGCGCGCCAAAGGCTGTGGACAACTTCGATCCGGTCGATCATCGAGGAATGACAGCCATTCGAAAACAGCGATCGATGCTGGAATCGTTCAGCGGTGTTCGATAGTGCGGGCGAATGTACGGCGCTTGAATCGCCTGAGTAATTTCCAAACGGCGCGATGATTTCAATTTGTGTCAGTTTGTCTGTGACGTGTTCGTCATCTCGCTGGCTTGAAAAAATCTGATCGCGACGCGAAGATTTTCAATTGACGGACCGATTGTGGTGGGTGCAGTTTACGCGCACTGATTTGTGTCTGCGTGTATCTCCATCCTTCTTCCTTTCTCTCCATATCTTCGTTGTGCAACTGCATTGCCGGGGGCGGTGAATGTTGATTGTTGGAATGGCGGCTGACCGCATTGGTCAGGCTCGTATGCAATTGTCCGCCGCGGCCTTTGTGGTGGCGGCATTTTTTTTAACCGCAGGCACAACCTTCAGTTATTCCCAGGGAATGACGCTACCTGGTAGTGCTGGCGTCGGTGCATCGGGTGGTGCGATCTACAGTATTCCAATCGTGGTGCCGCCAGGAACGGCAGGCATGGCGCCGTCGCTAGGACTTTCCTACAGCAGCCAGGGCGGCAACAGCAGCATCGCGGGCGGCGGTATCGTCGGCATGGGCTGGTCGCTCGAAGGTCTGCCGTCAATCACGCGCTGTACTCGCTCGGTCGCGCAGGATGGTGCCTATGGTGGCATTAATTACGACGCTAACGATCGTTTCTGCCTGGATGGCCAGCGACTGATGGTGACCAGCGGCGCCTACGGTGCCGACGGAGCGGAATATCGAACCGAAATCGAGACGTTCTCGAAGATCGTCTCGCGTGGTACTGCAGGGGTGGGGCCGGCATGGTTCGAGGTGCGCACGAAGTCCGGCCAGCTGATGGAGTTCGGCAACACCGCGGACTCGCGCATTCTGGCGCAGGGCAAGGCGGTAGCGCGTTCTTGGGCGCTCAACAAAGTGACTGACGTCAAGACGAGTTATTTTACGATCACCTACGTCAACGACAATGCCAACGGCCAGGCGTACCCGAGCCGGATCGACTATACCGGCAATCCCACGACTGGTTTGGTGCCGTATAACTCGGTGCAGTTCGTCTACAACACGGCGCGTCCGGATATCACGCCGGCCTATCACCAAGGCTCGCTGATCCAAACCAAGATACTGCTGACCAATGTGCGGACCTATACGGGAGCGACGCTGGTCGGAGACTACCGGCTGATCTATCAGCAGGGCGGCACGACAGGGCGCAGTCAGCTCGCTAGCGTCACGTTGTGCGACGGCACCGGCAACTGCATGCCGGGCACGACATTCGCCTGGCAGAACGGCGTAACGGCGACGACGTCGGTGATCGGCAACGTTGCGGGACAGGATGGGCAATTGACCGGTTACGCGTCCTATTTTGGTGACTTCAACGGAGACGGGCTGCCGGATATTCTCTGGGATTCTCAGCCGAACGGCACCGGAGCGTCGTCCGGAACGAGGGTGCTATGGACCAACACCGGCAGCGGCAGTTTCAGCGTTAACAGCAATTTCGCCAATCAGAATGGCACGCTGTCCGGCTATGCGCCGATTGTCGCTGATTTCAATCGCGACGGGCGTGCCGACGTTCTCTGGGCGCAATCCAGTTACGGGACTCTCGACGGTTCAAGTTCGTATTGGAACAGCAACAATGCGGGAGCCTTCACGGTCTCCGCCGGGCCGACGTTTGCCCAGAGCCCCATCAATCGATTGATGGCGGCGACCGATATGAATGCGGATGGAAGGACAGACCTGCAGGTAATGGTTGGCGCGGGCTTTTTTGGAACCAAAAGCCTGCTCTCGTATATGACGACCGGGACAGGGGGCAGCACCGTGATCGATAGCCAGATCGCGGCAGCAAGTGCACTGCCCTGTCCGAATGCTGTCACAGGTGCCGACTTCGATGGCGATGGCCGGCTGGATACGCTGCTGCTGCTGATCAATTCGGCTGCGTCCGCGTGTGGTGACGGTTCGCTCGCCCAGGTCAGCCAGGGCACGTACGGCCTGTTCTTCGGCAACGGTGATGGCACGTTCCGCCCGGTTGCCGGAGCTGACAGTTCGGTGAGTGGCTACGCCCCGATCTATGTCGATCTGAACGGCGACGGCAAGACGGACATCCTGTGGACCACGATGGACAGCGATGGCCGCAGCAGTGGCACCCGGATTGTCTGGATCAGCAAGGGAGACGGGACATTCGTGGTCGTCAACAACCCTGGAGGGACCAACGGCACGTTGAGCGGATATGTCCCGTATCAGGGAGATTTCAACGCTGATGGCAAGACGGACATTTTGTGGGTTCGGACCGACACTGATGGTTTGGCCAGCGGCGCCCAGGCGGCATGGCTGAGCAAGGGCGACGGGACCTTCACGGTGATTTCGAACTTTGCGGGCCAGGACGGGCAGCTTCCCTATACGGCTGGGGGTGGCTGCACCGGCTTTGGCTGCCCGCCTCCAACGGTGGGGTCGGGATATGTTCCCCTGCTTGTGGACCTGAATGGTGACGGAAAAACCGATGTGGTGTGGGACAAGCGCGCCGCCGAAGATAATCGCTCGCAAGGCCAGCGCGTCCTGTGGCTGAGCGACGGCATACCTCCTGATCTGATGACGGGAGTGACGACCGGGCTGGGTGTGGTCACGACGTTTAAATACAAGCCACTGACAGGCGCCGATGTTTACACCAAGGACAACACGGCTGTTGACCCTGTCGCCGACTTGCAGGGCAGTATGCTCGTGGTGTCCCGTGTGGATACGTCGGATGGCGTCGGCGGCACCAAGAGCGTGCACTATCGTTACGTGGGGGCGAAGGCGGATCAGAACGGCCGTGGCTTTCTCGGCTTCCGCCAGATTTCAACGATCGATGACCAGACGAATATCATACAGACCACCACCTACCGGCAGGACTATCCCTATGCCGGGATGGTGGCGTCGGAAGTCCGTTCGCTCAACGGCGCGCCGTTGAGCACGACCACCAACAGCTTCGGCGCGACAAACCTCGGCGGCACGCGTTATCAGGTGTTCATGACGCAAAGCCAGATTGCGAGCAATGATCTGGACGGCACGCCGTTGCCGACGGCGACCAGCACCTATCAGTTCGACGGGTTCAGCAATGCGACGCAGATCGTGACATCGCACAGCGACGGCTATAGCAAGACCACCACCAACACCTACACCAATGACACCACGCGCTGGCTGCTCGGTCGGCTGACGCGGGCATCGGTCGCGAGCCAGGCGCCTCCATAGCTATCACACCGCGTAGGGTGTGTTCTTTTCACAATAAAATCATGTGTCGACAGAACCTCGGGCTGGGGATTTTGCAATGACCAAAGTTGAGACGTCTTGCGTGCGGACTCGTTTCGGAGTTCCCGGCGCGCTAATGCATGCAGGTGCAGTGGCCATTGCGTTTCTTGTCGGTGCCGGCTTCTCCAGCTCTGCTGATGCGGCACAGGTCGTCATCACCAGCGGAACGAGCTGGACGGTCCCCGCCGACTGGACCAATTCCGGGAGTTCGATCGATTGCGTCGGTGGCGGTGCAAGCGGTGCGACGGGCACCGCCGGGACTTATTTTCAAGGTGGCGACGGTGGTGTCGGCGGCGGCGGTGGTGCGTTTGCCCGCAAGAATAACGCGGCGCTGACACCGGGAAGTTCGGTCTCCATCGCAATCGGCGGTGTCGGCGGCGACACGACTTTCGGTGGGCTTTGTATCGCAAAAGGCGCCAGCGGCGCCACGGGCGGGCAGGCGTCGGCGTCGGCCGGTGATGTCAAGTTCAGCGGCGGCAATGGTGGCGCGGCATCCGCGGGGTCGGCAGATCCCGGTTATGTCGGAGGCGCGGGCGGTGGCGGCGGCGGCGCTGCCGGATCGCACGGCGCGGGCAATTCCGCATCGGCATCGGCAGGTGGTCAGGGCGACAGCTCCTTCGGTGGTGCTGGCGGTGGCGCCAACGCGGCGGGAGCAGTCGGTACTGAATACGGCTCGGTTGGGTCGGGCGGTGGTGGTGGTGGTGGTGGTGGTGGATCCGGCACCCACGGCAGTGGGGGGCAGGTCGGCGGTCGTTATGGATCGGGCGGCGGCGGCGGCGGCGGCGGCGGCGGATTCGGAGGCTTCGGTGGTGATGGCGCTGCCGGCGCAGCGGCGGCCGGACAGCCGGGGCTCATCGTCATCACCTACACACCAGCACCACCGCCCCCGCCGCCACCTCCTCCTCCGCCACCCACGGCGACAGGGCCTCGCACCTCGAGTTTTGCCTATGACGTCAACTCGGGACAGCTGATCCAGGAAGTGATCGAGCCTGACCAGCCGGCGCTGCGGCTGCAGACGGACTATACCTATGGCGGCTATGGTAATCGGAACAACGTAACGGTCAGCGGTGCCGATATCACCACGCGAACCGCGAACACGTCCTTCGAGGCCTATGGTCGGCTTCCTCAGACCTCGACCAACGTCCTGGGCCAAAGCGAGAGCTTCCAGTATGACATGCGGTTCGGCCAACCGACCAGTCACACCGGCCCGAACGGCCTGACCACGACCTGGACCTATGACGGCTTCGGCCGCAAGACGCTGGAAACCCGTGCCGACGGCACCAAGACCACCTGGAGCTATCAGTTCTGCAGCGGCGTCAATGGTGGCACGGCTTGGTGCCCGACCTTCGGCAAGTACCTTGTGATCGAGACGCCGTTAGCGGCTGATGGCGCGACCCAGATCGGATCGATCACCACGGCCTACTTCGACCAATACGCCAGGCCGATCACGAGCGACGCGCAGGGCTTTAATGGCGCGATGATCCGCTCCGTCACCCAGTATGATGCGCTCGGGCGGGTGTCGTACAAGAGCCGGCCGTATTATGTCGCGACCGATACCCCGCGCTGGGAGTCCTACACCTACGACGTCCTCGGCCGCCGGACCCTGGAGACCTATCCGGACACCACCACCACGCAATTTGCCTATCACGGCCTGAGCCAAACCGACACCAATGCCCTAAGCCAGACCCGGACCACGGTGAAGAACAGCCAGGGCCAGGTGGTGTCGTTCACCGACGCCCAGAGCCACACCACCACGTACAAATACGAGGCGTTCGGCAATCTGGTGAAGGTGACCGACGCAGTCGGCAACGTCACCGTCTCCAGCTACGACCTGCGCGGCCGGAAGATCGCGGCCAGCGACCCGGATCTGGGAGTCTCGGCCTCCACATATAATGTGCTTGATCAAGTGGTCAGCCAGACCGACGCCAAGGGGCAGACCACCACCGCGAGTTACGACCTGCTGGGGCGCATGACCCAGCGCTCCGAGCCGGACCTGGTGTCGTCCTGGACCTATGACGTTGGTACCAAAGCAATCGGCAAGCTCTCCAGTGCCAGCACCAATACCGGTTACCAGCGCAGCTTCATCTATGATGCGCTGGGACGTCCGTCGCAGACCCAATACACGGTGGGATCAGCGAGTTACAGCTTCAGCGTGTCCTACGACAGTGCTAGCCGGCTCAGCGGAGTGGCCTATCCCTCCGGCATGGCGGTAAACTACGGCTATAACAGCTTTGGTTACCAGACCACGCTGATCAACAACGCCACCAGCGAGGTATACTGGACCGCCAACGCCCGTGACGCCGAGCAGCATTTGCTGCAGCGGACCGCCGGCAATGGCGTTGTCACCAATCAGACCTTCAACGCCAATACCGGGCGCCTGACCTCGGTCACATCCGCCGCAGCAGGCGGAACGGCAGGCTCGATCTCATATTTCTCGTACAGTTACGACAATCTTGGCCAGCTGACCAATCGAACCGATGCCAATTCCGGCCTCAACGAGACCTTCACCTATGATCCGTTGAACCGGCTGACCTCGTCGACGGTCGGCCAGTCGCTGGCCAAGGCCTTCACCTATGACACCATTGGTAACCTGACCAGCAAGACCGGTGTCGGCACCTATGTGTATCCGACGGCCGGACAGCCCAGGCCGCATGCGGTGGCGAGCATCAGCGGCACGCTGAACACCACCTTCACCTACGATGCCAAAGGCAATCAGGTGACCGGAGGCGGGGTGACATATGCCTACAGCTCCTACGACAAGCCGACCAGCATCATCCGCGGTGCTAGCACCATCTCTTTCAAACATGATCCGGACCATCAGCGTTACCAGCAGGTGTCGCCGTCGGGAACGACGACCTATCTGGCCGCCGGCGGCGCCATGGCGGAACGCTTCGATGGCATCAACGGCGTCACCCAGTGGAACAACTATCTGGTGGCCGGCGGCGAGCTCATCGGCATGCGGGTGGAGCGCACCAACGAAACCATCTACACCCGCTACTTCGACAAGGATCATCTCGGTTCGATCGCGGTGATCACCAACGAGGCGGGCGTGGTAACGGAGCGGCTGAGTTACGACGCATGGGGCAAACGACGCTTCGTCGACGGCACCGACGACGTCACCGGCAGCATCGTCAGCCAGACCAACCGCGGCTTCACGGGCCATGAGGAGTTGGCCGACGTCGCGCTCGTGCATATGAACGGGCGTGTCTACGACCCGTTGCTCGGCCGGTTCGGCTCGGCGGATCCGATGACCGAGAATCCGATGAGCACCCAGGGGTGGAACCGCTACAGCTATGTCGGCAATTCGCCGCTCAACTTCACCGATCCGTCGGGGTACTGCTTCCTCGGCTGCTTCTGGAAACCGATCTTCAATGCCATCGGCAACCTCTTCAGTTGGATTGGGAATCTGTTCAAGTCGATCCCGATCCTCGGCAATATCCTGCAGATTGCTGCAATTGCCCTCATATGCCTTCCTGGAGCTGCCGTATGCGCCGGTATAGTCGCCTCATTGTCGAGTGCCTTTGTGGCAGGTGTCACGAGCGGCAAACTCGGTGAGGCACTAAAAGCTGGGTTGATCGCTGCAGTAACCGCCGTCGCGATGAATGTTGTTGGCGGTCTTACCGGACATAGCCCGGCGTTTGGAACGGAGAAATACTTCGCCAATGTAGCGGGTCACGCCGCTGTCGGTTGTGCGTCGTCTATGGCGTCAGGCGGGAATTGTCAGAGCGGGGCGCTCGCGGGTGCCGCTAGTTCCGCCGCTGCACCGCTGATCCACGTTGCCACTAATGGAGGTGTCGTCTCCGGAACGATCGCCTCCTCGGTGGTCGGTGGTCTCGCATCCGTCGCCGGTGGTGGTAAGTTCGCCAACGGTGCTACCACGGGGGCGTTTGGGTATTTGTTTAACTACATAGGCTCAATTCATAAGTACCTTACTATGATGTCTGCGGAGGCTGCGGGACTTGGTTATTGGGACGCCCAGGCCTTAGGGAACAAGGTTGTGGAGGTTGATCATTTGCCCGGAAGTCAGGATCCCGAAAAGTCGTACATGCATTCCATGCACGCACCGGAGCAGTCGCCGCAGGAATTTGGTGCTGAGACCGCAATATATAGAGCGAAGATGAACGCGATGAGATCCGAGGATGGATTGGCCGGTATCTTACATATGGACCAAGATAGTTATGCGGGAGGGCATAAAGGTGATCAGGTCTGGTACGGAGTACTTGGTCAGTCGCCGATGACTACAGCCCGCCATATTTGGTTGGACATGGAGATCAATCAACAAACGACTAATACAATCATCGCGCGAGGCACCAGAACCATCCTTGATTATCAGATGCAATGTGGAGGGTGCATCGGTGGACGGCGATGAAGGAGATCTCCCAAATACCTTGGGAAACCATTTTAATTGGCTTTGTTCTTGCTCTGCCGTTTCTTCGTATAAAGCGATATCTTGCTCGGGCATTTTGGTGTGCGTTTGCGCCATTAGTAATAACTAATCTGTTGATATATGTCGTGTGGGGACTCACCTACGGGGCGTGGGATACGTGGGCACTACCAGCGCGGGGACAGGCTTTGAAGTTTGTTGTTCTTACGTTGGGCTATGTCGTTGGTGGTTTATGTGCGGCACATATAAGATTTCTCTGGCCATCAACGACTAAGAAATCGCCTTAACGTCTTTTTGAAAAATTTGACCAGCGACTGCCTTGCGATGCATTGGGCAGCGGAAAGAATTGGAATTACGGTGACAGTGCACTAAATTGACGTCCCGCCCGTCTGACGCTATATTGTCGCATGGCCCGTCTTGCCCGCGTTGTCGTCCCCGGTTTTCCGCACCACGTCACCCAGCGGGGCAACGGTCGCGCGCGGACCTTCTTCGAAGAGGCCGATTATGTGCTCTACCGCGATCTGCTGGCGGAGCATTGCGGCCAGGCCGGGGTCGAGGTGTGGGCCTGGTGCCTGATGCCGAACCATGTGCACCTCATCCTGGTTCCCTCCGATGCCGATGGGTTGCGCCGCGCGCTGGCCGCGGTTCATCGCCGCTATGCCGGCCTCATCCATGCGCGGCGCAAGCGCACCGGGCATTTCTGGCAGGGGCGTTTCGGCGCCGTCGCCATGGACGAGGATCACCTCGCAGCCGCATTGCGCTACGTGTCGCTCAATCCGGTGCGTGCGCGTCTGGTTGCCCGCGCGCAGGACTGGCGATGGTCAAGCACGCGCGCGCACCTGTCGGGCCGGGACGACGGCATCACGGAGCGCAAGCCCGTCCGGAATTACGGTGACAGTGCACTAAATTGACGTCCCGCCCGTCTGACGCTATCTTGTCGCATGGCCCGTCTTGCCCGCGTCGTCGTCCCCGGTTTTCCGCACCACGTCACCCAGCGGGGCAACGGTCGCGCGCGGACCTTCTTCGAAGAGGCCGACTATGCGCTCTACCGCGATCTGCTGGCGGAGCATTGCGGCCAAGCCGGGGTCGAGGTGTGGGCCTGGTGCCTGATGCCGAACCATGTGCACCTCGTCCTGGTCCCCTCCGATGCCGACGGGTTGCGCCGCGCGCTGGCCGCGGTTCACCGCCGCTATGCCGGCCTCATCCATGCGCGGCGCAAACGCACCGGGCATTTCTGGCAGGGGCGCTTCGGTGCCGTCGCCATGGACGAAGAACACCTCGCCGCCGCGCTGCGCTATGTGTCGCTCAATCCGGTGCGGGCGCGGCTGGTTGCCCGCGCGCAGGACTGGCGATGGTCAAGCACGCGCGCGCACCTGTCGGGCCGGGACGACGGCATCACGGAGCGCAAGCCCATTCGCGAACGCTTTCCTCGTTTCGCGGACCTGCTCGCGGCGGAAACCGATGCCGAGGCGTTCGACCGTCTGCGCGCCGCCGAGAGCATCGGCCGGCCGCTGGGAGACGATCGTTTTCTGACTCGCATCGAACGTGCCACGAAGCGCCAGCTCAAGCCGCGCAAGCGCGGGCCAAAGCCGCGGACAGGGATCGAGCACGATGACGACGGATAATTTTGTGCAGTGTCACCGTAATTCTTCGGATTTATCTTTCGAGACATGCCTAAATTTAGGGGTGAATCTCGGTGTCATTCCGAAATTTGGAGATTATGCA